>LWMK02000293.1:36161-92312 GCA_001693075.2 Taenia saginata | reverse complement strand
AGTCAAGGAGATGTCCGTGCAGATTGAAATGACCAATTTCCAATTCGGTTCAAGAGCATCAATTTACGACGCTGACTACTTCCAACATAATTGCATCGAAAGAGCTCCTGCACGTGTGATGCCATCTCAATCGACCTAACACCTCACAGCAAAACCATTGTATGCTACCGCATTCTGGGTTGACATCCATCACCATCAACACAATCACCTCACCAAAAATTCATGCCATTTATCACGACCATTATTTCCATGCCAATGCTGCACGCCGCAAATGAGCTACCACTAAGTGGGGAAGACACTTGCAGCTCATTGTTTCATAGGCGCTTCATTGCAAAATCGCAGTCCAAATCCCATTTCACCACCACAGTTTAGTCCACACGCTACTCGTGAGCCCAACACCAACCTTCTGCTAGTGGCTTCAGTTAACCTGTAGGCGATTTTACCCAGATGGGCCAATAAAATCACTCGTCGAAGAAACCTGAGAGGCAACAATGGGGGCGCTCACGCGTTGGCTCAATTTTTAGATACCACTGCTGCCAGATTGATGTCAACTTCCGACAACCGGGTGCATCACCTTACAACAGACGAAGGTATCCCAGAAAGCAATGCTACAAGTAAAGGTCTCATAATGGACATTTAAAATTTTTAGATGCAGTGGCTAAAATTCAGCAAGAATCACGCAATCATCAACCTCGTCTAATGCTATAACTATGCTATTATCCATTTTGTTACATCTGTTCCAGCTCCGCTAGTTACTCAGCAGTTGAACAAGGAAGGGTGGCTGCTTATTGACTATCAGCTGAAGCAGGCGAAGAAAGACTAAATGTCAACAATGGCACCACCATTAAGGCTGTACCTATACACGGACACCTCCTAACCGTATCACAACAGCGGACGGCCAAGTTCCCAAACTGTGCTTGCGAAACGATGTCCAGCCACAAGGTTGTGTAGCCGAAAATTCACACACATTACAGGATTGGACTTGACACCTCCCCCAATATACAAAAACGCAGACCATTTATTTGATGCTGAGGTTGCACAGAAAAAATCCAGCAAACAAAACATCCGAGTTGTAGTAAGTCGCTAGCAGAGGAAATCAAAGGTAAGACCTAGGATAGCAGCTACAGAAGCACTGTTCCTTACGTCCACAACTACTGAAAGCCTTCCATTCGAAACCAAACTCATCATACTAACTACAGCGGGTCGACCAGTTGGGCCAAACCCTGCACAAAAGCCAGAAAACGCAATAATCATCCTTAACCATGTTGCTTTAAATGCAAAGAGTCTTCTTACCAACCTTGGTTTTGTGCCAAGAAACACAAGTCACGTGCACACGTGCTACGCGACAGCAAACCGTAGTTCCGATTGGGAGTGGTGAAACCGTCTCCTATGTATCCGAGGTTAATTAGGAATGGGGTTTAAATCATGAAATCAAGACTCTGAAAGAGGGTCAAAATCAGGGAAATACCAAGCACTTGTGTGTCTGGAACGCTCGGCCCACTATTTAAGTGGATCAACTTTGGGTCCAAACGATCTTTTTAAGCTCCCCATGCAGTGACTGAACACATGCCTTCTGCCGCACGATTACCCAAGTCGCAACGAGGATTGCTTCCGATGGAGACGCAACTCTAATGGAAGGCTCCACGCCCTCCCAACCCAATGCATCAGTAATCGCTAGGTGCCATTCACTGAAAGGGCAGGCAATATCCACAGAAACGACGCACACACACACGTCAATTCGCACCAAGAGCATTTATGTCCTAGAGCGGTTCCAAGTAATCTTGATGAATGATAACAAGCTGTCTGGGGAACGAAAGCATTGACAATCACCATGTCCTCAAATAAAAACGAGTTGCTCGTAATCTCTTCTTGTGATTCGTCATGTAAACAAGCAGTTTGATGAACCGAAATATGTCTTACTACTGCTATTTATGTAACGATTTCTGTCGTCTGATTTGCGCCGTTGATTGCTAAGACGAATGCTCAGTGCACCAATAACTGTAAGACACTTGGCTTCAGTCTGATTAGGACATTTGCCTTGGATTTTCATTCCTGCCGATTCACTCCTTCAAATGTTTGAGTTCACAAAACAAACAAATGGATCATTTTAGACCCTGATAATTTAAAAATTGATTTAACTCATTCTGTTGGAGATTAAAGGTACGGAACTAGGTGACAGGATGTTTTAGCAAATAACACAGTGCCTTAAAGTCCGAGTACGGAATGAATGGTGCCTGGGATATGTTTACGGACGTGGAAGTTGGATTTCATTTGTTTTAATTATTGTGCATGTTTTATGAAACCGTTTTGTGTCCTAAAGATCATCTCTAGTTTATCTGAGTGAAATCGGAAACTCGTGCGGAATCGTTTAGTGTTGTCGTACATAACAGTCAAAACTCTCCTCATTGCGACCTCAATAGCACTTGCTTGTATGTGTCAAAGGACCTCTCTACTCGTTCGTTAAATCAAAACTGGTAAGGTTTGCAAGAAAATATGCCTGATGGCGTGCTAACGACAGAAATAAACGAACTGACACCACATGGCATGCGTTCCGTTGACCGCTGAAACAGACTCGGCACCCTACAGTGACTCAAAACTTGGAGCAGCACTTGCAGCTTTCTAGGGTTTCTCAGGTGCTGTCTGCAATACGTACGAAAAGACATCCACAATAACCGAACGGCGAATTCTAGTTGAAACAATCGCCTTTGTGTGTAAAAATATGGAAAACCAGACAGCGAGCCTTCTTGAGATTGTCCTCGGTTGTGCACCTAGACAAGTAGATCGAGGTGGTGACTCAAATCGAAGTAATAAAACTATCCAAAACACCAGCATTTTCGCAAATTGCTGGTTCTATCATTTTCACCATCAAGCACTTATAGCTAAAACGCCGTTGTCAAATAATTCATGTTACGAAGTGAATACTATCATATTTATTATGTTGGGTTACGGATTTCAAATAACTGAGGTCAAATGTAGGAACGAAACAGTGCACAAACATGGTTTTGTCAAGTTGCGGCACTTAATTGCTACTAAACAAATTTTAATTTGGTGGAATTAAAGTTGTAACCATACCAATTTGGGTGTATCCAAAAGAAACAAAGAGCTACAACCATCCTTGGACATTCCCGCATTGTTTAGGTAATGAACAAGGCAGCATGTTTTCCCTTTGGTGCAACAAGAGGTTGCTTCAAACTGCACTTTCATGCAGCAGTGTAAGTGGATAAGCCTGGTTTTGGCCGAGTTACCAGTGAGAGCATCAAAGGGACAAAACTTCGGCCTGCCGCCAAGATTATTACAAGGTTTTAGTCTCACCATAACCTTCACTCGCATTTCTAGCGCCTAAAATTATCTTTACCCACAAATGACCGTTGCTGCACCCAAATTATGCCACTATGGGACAGTGGTTGGCATGAAAACTCAACAAAATCGCAAACTCAGCCGATTTTGGAATGCTTTGAAGTCTACATTCAAACGGACATTTTTTCAACATTCGAAACAATATGCAAGATTAAGCGTTGCAGATGTGCCCAGGAGTTGCGCCTTTGGAAGTTGAGAGGANAAACAATATGCAAGATTAAGCGTTGCAGATGTGCCCAGGAGTTGCGCCTTTGGAGGTTGAGAGGAAATCCATACCCGCATACTTCTGGTTCCATCCTACTTTAATCTCTTGAATAACTAGTTCCTTTTTTAATTGTTACATGGCTGTTAATTGTCTAGTTAACGCCTCCATGCGATAATTTGCCAGAGAAATGCGGACGACTACAGAGATGGAAATGGTGTCTACCTCCCTTCAAGCCTAAAAAAACGTGGTCTTACGGAGAAGTCCTTCTTGATTCACGTATTCGTATCTCATCCATAATGACGATGGCGTAACCAGGTCAAATGCCTAACGCCATTTGAAGTCTACACTCGAACGGAAATTTTTTTCAACTTTCGAAACAACATGAAAGATCAAGCGTTGCAGATGTGCCCAGGAGTTGCGCCTTTGGAAGTTGAGAGGAAATCCACACCCGCATACTTCTGGTTCCATCCTACTTTAATCTCTTGAAAAACCAGTTCCTTTTTTAATTGTTACATGGCTGTCAATTGTCTAGTTAACGCCTCCATGTGATAATTTGCCAGAGAAATGCAGACGACTACAGAGATGGAAATGGTGTCTACCTCCCTTCAAGCCTAAAAAGCGTGGTCTTGGGTGTCCTTGCTGATAAGTGAAAACATCATGTTCAAAACAATCTCAGAGAAGTCCTTCTTGATTCACGTACTCGTATCTCATCCATAATGATGATGGCGTAACCAGGTCAAATGCCTAACGCCACGTACAGCGACAGAGGATTCCGCATCGCTTTCGACTGCCAATTGGAACAGATGCCTACGCCCTCGTTTAGTCCAAATTAATGGACTCGCTGAAGTCACATTCGATGACGGAGCCTAACGCCTTCCGTACACTCGCGGTTCGCATCGACTCATCTCCCAGCACTACTTTGCGAACACCACTCTTGACCCACTTCATGCCACCAAACCAGCTTTNCAAATTAATGGACTCGCTGAAGTCACATTCAATGACGGAGCCTAAAGCCTTCCGTACACTCGCAGTTCGCATCGACTCATCTCCCAGCACTACTTTGCGAACACCACTCTTGACCCACTTCATGACACCAAGCCAGCTTTCCCCAAAATCCAGTGCTCAATGAAGGAGGTGCCAGGGCAACTCTATGAAACGGGTACATGGGATGAACGTGCAGAATTCAAGGAACTTTAACAGAGCTCCAATCAGAGTTCGTCTGCGCACCTAAACTGATTGTTTAAAATTTATTTTACCACTGCTAAAATCAACGCAATTGGAGGGAAAATGAATTACAACAGAAAATGGTAGCTTCAATTCCACCTATTGAGCGAAATCAAATTACCCCGTTTTGCACCACCTCCCATAATGCCCTCAGATAGTGAAAAACTCGGAAGTATTGAAGACTACAGCACAGGTAATGCGAAAAGAACCTCTGTTGCTGCTAATAAGGTCCTTAGAATCAAAATAGAAGCACACAACGGGGAGAGAATACTGCCCCAAGCAGTGGAAAAATCCACATTAATAACAAAATCGTCTCTGCTTGTCATGACGCTGGCAATGCAGAAATTGCGCAAATGCAAACAGAAAACTCAGCCAGGTAGGCAAGGAACTTTGAGTTAACACTTCTAAAATCCAGATGGTTTTCACCAACACTACCTGATCACTTGCAGGCTGCACAAGCTCGAATCACATCCAGCGAGCTTAACTGCAGTTTCGTACTACACAACTTTTGGGGATGAGAGTGACACAGAACACATTTAAGGGCACTTGGGTCCACTCTAAAAGACTCTTTTACTGCCCAATAAATCAGTGCATTAATGCTATTAAGAAAAACCCTAGTCCTTGTCCATGAAAGTGATACAGAAGAACAATCTTAACAAGAACGCTGGCGCATAAAAGGTAAAAGGAAAAGGTAAAACGCGGTACAATGAATTGAGGAGACGGGATCAAATAAATAACACGTTTTTATCATCATGCCAATTAAATTAAGTAAAAGCTTTTCCATATTCATCGCAATCCAAAGAAAGTGTTTGATTGAATTGATGTCGTCCAGAAGGTTGCTTCTTAACTTTCCGGAGGTCACTGACTGATCAGTGGGGTAGACAACACTGATCTCCTTGAAGTATGTATCCACGTTCGATGCAGTTGCGCACACATCCTTCAAATTGACGGAAACGAACTTCCTCAACAAAGTCACCAGCCCTATTTATAAACAGATACAACACATTATGGTAGTTCCTCTGCCCTTGAAAATAATTTTGGAGGATGAGTAGTATCGCAAAATAATCCCAGCGGGCTACTGATTTCACAGAAAAGCAGTAACTTGTGTTGGAAAAGTGCAATAGGATCTTTTAAGTTTAAAATTGATACATTCAACCATTTAGACAAGCAAGTATGGGACAACTGCATAGGCTGGATTCAAACACAATGTATGGTATTCATATGCAATAAGTAAAAAGTGATGAGAGTTACATATCCCTCCAGCGAACTTGCTACTTGAAAATGGGTAGTTACCTATGCAACCGACAATTTAATTGGAGTGTCGAGACGTTGGCAGCAAAACAGTAGTGTGTTTTGCTATGACCCACTTCATGGAAGAAATGCAAAATTGAGAGGCACTGAGTTGGGTTATAGCAGCAAATAGTGGATTTGCCTGGCATTTCAGAGAAGTAGACACATTTGCCATGCGTACAGTTCGTCGAAGGAGCGTGAGGAGGTACTATTCGTAGGCCTTGTACTCTGCCAAGCAAAAGGGACAAAGGACGCACAAGTGAGAATTTATAACTACTTGAATGGATGTAAGTAGGAAGAGTGCAAACAGAATGCCTGCTCAGTTTGTGGAACGAGAATCGTGTCAGAGCACCATGGGGTCGCCCAGCGCCTTCGAACGCTCTGTCCCATCTTTTTTCGAAAGCAACAAATATCTACCACCTCCAGAGGGTGGTACCAATGTGCTTGAGTGTGTCGGCGAAACTTTTAGCCTGTTCAAACTCCTCCATGCTCAGATCAAGAGGTTGGTAGAACATTCAGATAACAGTCGCTATTAAGTCTGAAATATTAAACCAGTGGAAGAGGGTCAGAAAACGTATCTTGGTTCGTCATCGACTTTCAGCAGAGGAAAAGGAAATAAGGGAGAGGGGAAGTGAAGACAAACTGACTTGTAACAAGAGTTGGAGTCAGGACCAGGTCGATCTTGCCAGAGACGGTGGAGAGCTAACGACCCCGAGCGTCGCTCGCGACACCAGTTCGATCTTTTGGGTTCAAGGTGAAATCCATCACGACACTGCCCTTCACGTTCCCCGCTGCAATGCATCACCACCGCCTTTCACCGCCGTCGCTGCTTCAGCTCTCCGTTTTCACCCACCGACTCAGCCTGTCGAGCTGACAAAGGAAAGTACTTGAGTAAATGAGAGCAAGGTTATTAAGAGCCGTGATGATATCAAAGGGTGGGCATGTGTGGTCCCTACTGTCGTACCAAACATCGGAAGGAGTCGATTGAAGAAGGAAATCATGCAAGGCCCAGTACGATTAAATTGACAATCCCACCTTGGCTCGACGTACAGTACCAACTGAGGAAAGCAAACCGATTCCTTAAGTACACACACATTGTGCAGTGCAAGAGAAAGTTCAATACCTCTGAGCTTCCTACAAGTTTCGTCCTTTGTCAATAGTGCTGCACTAATCAACGGGGAATTCCTAAAATCGGTTGGAGTGTGGCTCTTCAAACACTCCAGAAGGTCTCATGTGCAACGCACAGGATGGCGAGTGAATTGCCTACGGTGACAGCTAGAAAGTGAGTTACTAAGTAGCATATTAGGACTACATTATCTACAACATTTCAAAGTCAGTTATTCTGGACGGTGAACGACAGGGAGCAGACTACAGAGAGCAAGCAGTGGAAAACAATGGAGCATACAATGACAACATGACGCTCACACATGGAGGCCTAAAAATAATTAATTCAACGGTGAAAACGTTAGTTTGAAATCGTTGTGAACCACGCGTAAAGTTACTTATAAATACATGTCGAAGAGTAGAAAAGGGAAACGAGTGCGTCAACAGGACAACGGATTACTCGCAGAAGTTGACGCTGCCTCAGTCCAATTCCAGACAGTAGTGGGTAGAACCTTGGTGGGTAACCGCCGAACGACTTTGACAGAATAAGTTCCGGCTAGAGATTATCGAAAGCGTTTCGCCACCTCATACCCGAACCGCCAATTTGCGTCCCGGTCCTACAGATGATGCGATTGTCTCAAACACACCTTCCGTGTGTTACCCGTGAAGACGACGGGGGAAATGATGCCAAGTCAAGCACTCGCAGTTGACGGTACACAAAGCCAATATCATTCTCTCCCAACCTCTAGATGAAACAGGTGCATTGCTTCTAAGCCATTTCTTCCAACGGAAATCTAGACTTGCTGTAATAGCATGGCATTCCATCAAGACTAACCGCTCTGGTGCACTGACGAATCAGCCTCGGGATTAAGCCTCAACGAACGGTTTAGCACGTTAGCACAAAAAACACGTTGATGAGCTGCAAAAGCACATCACTTTGAATAAATTCAGCCCGAAAATGGACCTGAACTTAAGAATCTGAGATGACGCAAGGAAGGATTCGAGGTCAAGGCAACAACAGCGGTCTTGCGCTGCTAATGCTCTGTGAGCTTTTACATCATTAAGGAGGAATCAATGTAGACAGGGAAAAGACCATAACAAAACAACCGAGTATTACGAGCGAAATCGTCTTAAGACCTGCTCTGCCCTTGAAGAGACCTTTAACCAAATATTCCACACTTTTTTGCTCTATGTAGAAGCAGAACTTACCACCGCCAAGGTCACAACTGGATTGAAGAGTCATTTGACAAGAAGGGAATAAAATGATGAAACAAAATAACATTGATTCCTCCACGAAAGAAATCGCCCACGATAGGAGAGAACAAAATAACGGGCGAAAAAACTGGTCAGCACCATCATGTTCAACACACGCTTCTTCCGGAGATTAAATGATCCCATAAAGCAGCCCGACAAAATTAGAAATAATTCAGAAGTCTGTCTTAGATTAATAGATGGACCGCTCGCAAAATAAACCAATGAATCTCAACTTCTAGGAAAGACACACTCACCATGCTGAGGAATGAACTACCAATAAGCTTGAATTTGGCGGTGAGGTGGTGCTGTGCCATACCCACGCCTTTTTTAAATGTCACCGTGTAAGCACTCGACTACTTAGTAAACAAACGTAGCCGCAAATCGCACTTGTACATTCGTCTAGAAGGGAGAAGGTCATGGTGCATGTTCCACTTTCTTCTTCAGTCTTCGACAAACAATGACTACCACAAGACAGATGTTCGACTTTGCTGAGGACACCAACACCAGCATCACAGAACTGACAAGTTTAACTGCTGCTCAAAAAATAACGGAGCAATTATCCCCAAAGAACAAACATCTACCGATTTACAAACCTAGGCAAGGTGAGAAACAACACTACGCTTATTAAGGACAAACTCAGACAAGGTAATCGGATCTTGTCAAACAGTGAAAGTACTGTGAGAAAAATCGATACGACGAATGTCCACCGAGCATGAAGCATAAACAGACGACTGCTAAATAAGATAGAAAAAGATGCTTAAAATATACAGAATGAGGATGTAGCGGTACATCTTGGAACAAAAAAACGAACCGCGAGCAAGAAAGGCGACGCCGATTGCAGTAGCGGGAAAGGAACGGGGTACCCAGTGATCAACGAGACAAACGACGATGGCCAGAGGGACAATGGAGAATCTCGCCGTAGAGCACTGCGTGCGCAAAGTTAAGATTGGCGGCGATGTCCGTGCACCCCAGCTTGGTGTTAAACTCGAGCAGACAGGCTGGCGCGCTTGTCCACAGTTTGAAGCCTTGCTTGTAGGACGGAGCATCGGCATTGCTTCATCGGTGACATCTCATCCACATTCCCACCTTCCTAAGATGGCCAACAGACCAGTATTGGGAAATAGAAATCTGTTAGACTCCAGTAGCACCAAACAATGCGTTAACATCTGCTGTAATGAGAGGGCTATACTGATTAAAGAGATTCTGCACCGAAACGTCAAACAAGCCTACGATTTAACGGCAATCACCGCATCTAATTGATCAAGCCTCCTTTGGGTTTTGAGTTTGCTGAGGGCACTGGTTCCACAAGAGTAAACAATACCAAACACGACTGACTTGGCGAATATGCCAACGAGGAAAAGAATCAAAAAATATTTTTGGACATAATTTCTGGGTACCTAGACGAACGTGGAACAAATGAAGCCTTGTCTGAACTATCCGCACTAGTTTTAATGAAAAAAACTGGAAAGCTGAAAACTGCTTCCCTTCCATGCCTCTCTAATCTTCTGACGATGTTTTAATTTCAGTCAGCCCAAGTTACATAGACCAAATGCTTGAAGGATTTTGGATTTTTGAACAAGAAACGGTAGTTAGGCTAAAGTCACTCACCCATCGAGTACATCAAATGCAAACCGCATTCTCAATGAGCCCTTGCAACAACACCTCTGCAGGACCGACAGCCTGACTATGTTCCTTGCGCGCATCCCGTTTAATAGACAAAATCCAAATCCATCTGGACAGAAGACCAACCATTAAATTGCCTCCTCTCCATTTCAAATCTATTGGTCGACTTGTGCAACCCGGTTAGCTTATTTAGCCTATTTGTTGTTCATTAAAAGTATACAATTTGACAAAGTTAGAGATGAAAATAAACACTTTTAAAGTGTAATTCAGCCTTAAAAGCAAATGCGTTGTTTTACACATTACTATATCAATGGATAGAATCAAGTTGTGAGGCATTTCGAGCACAACGGTTAAATGAGGTTGTACTTTGCCTTACTATTTTACTACAGCTTTAATTATTGCAACCTTACAGTTTTAATTAATTAGCTCTGCCACACTTAAAATGCAGCATTTAGACTTGTGAACTAATGTGCACAATTGCAATTCTGAGCGCTTCAATCTGGTTGAAATGTAACCTATTTTGTTGGTTAATTTGTGATTATTGCGTACATAAATGAATCATTTTTAAAGCAGGCTTTTAATATGAAATAAAAAAGACAAAAAAGTAAAGCTGGTTACATAAATTGACTTACATGCTTGCATCGCCAGAAAGCAATCACGCGTGGTCAAGTTGTGGTCGTGGAGCGTCTGATTTCGCCCCTAGCCTGCGTCAAAAGTTGAATATTTAGCATTCAATCTATGGATCCACCCCACACACGGGAGTCAGCCTCAGCATCGGCCATCACATTGTAACCAACGCCCTTATGACCTCCCCCTACATCAGCAGTCATCGAATTTCCACCCAGCGTAAGTGATAGCCGATCTCAATATCGCTCATTTGCCTTGCAGCTTATAAGAATTGGCTTTAAGGACTAAAAATGCTCTCCTTTAGTTTCGTGTCTTCATTAAATGCCATATTTAAAGTGGTCTCAAAGAGTCTTTCCGCATAAATTATTTAACGTATCCACTGTGTAGCGTCCTGAGGCTCCCTTTAAGGTAAAAGAAGGCACAGTACTAGGGCAGAATATATATATTCTGGAAACAGAGGGCTTAAGGGCTGTTGGCAAGGCCCGGCGGCCAACCNTCAGTAAGTTGTCCTAATTTGAATGTTTACGTGGGTTTAAAAGAAGATCCGTGGAGACCACCAGTGCATCAATATGCATCGATAAGCACAAGGAGTTTATTAATGGTTTAAAGCACTTTCGCGTGGCGACCGCAAGTAACTCCTGTAGTTTACAATGGTATAAATTAAAAGGTATCACTCTAAAGCAATGCACAACTAAGGTTTCATTCACAACTTGCAGCTAGCAGATGCATCTAATGGGTGGAATGGGCTTTGACGATTGCATGCATGGGTTCATGGATGAATGGATAGGAAGACAGGAGACTGAATTAGAACAGGAAAGGCGTTGCGCTTCATTTTCTTGCCGTTTTGATGTAGGCTTGATCAGCATTAGGCCATGACTAGTGTTTTTCTTCTGTTTACATGCGAAGCAGCACTGCTGCAAAATCATAATTAAGGCCTACAGGCTATGATTTGAGTATTGCTTTGGCCAAGAAGCGGAGATGGAGCCAAGTTGGCGTTGTATTTTCTTTTCTCGTCATAACGACATCGAATTTTTCAGCAGCAAACCCTGGCTTGTGGTTTTTCTTGGTGCGTGCTCAAGGCGATTCACTTAAGAAGCAATGATAAATTAAGCACACCGACTGTGTGATGAGCACTATTTTGACTAAAAGGGTGAGACAGAATGAATAGGTCACTGTACTGCAGTTGTTTGACGTTCTGATTTAAAATTGGCCGGTGTAGGCCATGGCTGGTCGGTGTACTTTGGTAAATATGCGAGGTAGCTCTTTTGTGAAACAATGACAATTTGGCCTCTTTAACTGCGTTTTATCTCACGAGTGAGGCTCTGTGCAATAATGTACCGCCCAGAGGCTAACCACACATTCGATATAAAATCGGTAATAGTGGGTGGATTCGCTTCAGTGGTGGGGCTCATTTGTGAGTGGAATAAAGAACTACAGGCGGATGACGTGGAGGCGATACCGCTTCTGCCGCATTGTTGTCACCATGTTTCTGCGTTACTACTAATGATCATCTGGCATCAGGCAACTCGCGTGAGAGCTTCAAAGCGGAACTGCACTATGACACAACAATTCCCTGGCCGAAATCAAATGCTGTATGGTGAAGAATTTCCTGCATGAGCTATTTTGCATTCTGCAGTAGTAATGAATTTTCACTCACGCTCAGTCATATACTAGACATGGCGGTGCATCAAATCTCTACCCAATAGATTGAAACGTAGAGTGGTATGAGGATATGCATAGCCTTCGTAGCTGGGACCAGTGTGTGTCACACCGTCAGTGGAGCATGTTACGACTCTAGTGTTACGGCCAAAGGCATGCAACACATCGCTAGAGTGTTAAAATCGAAATTGTGACGGATTAGAGAAGCTACCCCCTGCCCCATGAAGGCTATCTCAATTCGGTGATGAAGGTGCGTGGGTGGCCAGATGAAGCAGCAGACGAAAGGCATATATCGGTGTAGTCTAGATGAGATTTTGGCCAGGACTTCCTTGGCTAGGTCTGGATTTTTAGTTGGCATTCCTGGGGACACGATGGTAGCAACTGCTAGTGGAACTGGTGATGCCCTTGCCTACGCATGATCAGTGAGGAAACCTCAGAGCAGTGAACTTCACGTGGACGAAACAAAGGTGAGCTAAGCGAAATCAGTAAAGTGCCTTTCGAATTGGTGGCATAAGGAAAGCAGCACAATGGTCAAAAATTGGGCATCCTTCATTGACGTGGAGGTACCAACGCCCCGTGTCTCTCCTCCTGGGTTTCCTCGAATGCCATAACACGAATCGGTGGTTGGCAAAGGCGCGGGCAAGCTAGGCTTATTGACAAACTTGTGTTCAAGTAAAGGAAGAAGGGAGATTGTCATGATTTGATATGTGTGATCACTTGTGGTATTGTATTCAGACGGTCTATCTGTCTGTCAACGATTAAAGCCATCAGTCGACAATCAAAACATGCAATGCATAAGAGTTCTCAAGTTTTATGACAATTTTGGCTAAAATGCCTGCAGCACAAAAAAGCGCTCCTACTTTACTTTTTTGGCCCAACATTCTATCATTCGGAATGCTCGGAACCCAATCATTTTTTCATGTTTTGCTGGCATCATGAGAGGAGGTGCGCTTTAAGTCCGCTAGCGCTTACTAATAAGACACTATCAATGGCAATGCTCGACCATAGACAATGCACTCTTGAGACTAAAACAGGCCCATACGTCTCTGTCTATTTTTACTAGCCACCCATCCAATCAGCCAAACAGTCATCTGGCTGTCATGCACGTGTCTTATCCACCCTGCAAACTCATACTCGCTGGCATTCAAGATCCCTGGTTATAAGCTTTATAGGATCTTGACATTGCATTGTCTCGAAATGTAGGGAATTCGATGCAAGTCAAGGTGATGTTACAACTGCCATGTGTCCTAGTTCTTCACAGACAATATTTTCAACCGGTTTTTACGAAAACGAGAACAGGTAAGATAGCTGGTACGCTTGGTGTAAAGGTAAGAAAAAATATAACATCTAAAAACAATTAGCTTGAATTTAATCAGCAACTTTGCATTTTACTGCCAAAAGTTGGTAGTGACTATTGGGAAAAGGCGGATGCTTTGTACATCCCATCCCTTTGCGTACCGATAATGCGATGGACAATTCTTATTTGCACTGTTGGTGGACACAGCCACTCATGTAATCGTTGCCGGCACAACACTACTCTCTCTTTCTCCTCCTCCTCCTCCTCCTCAACCCCCTCCTCCCCTTAGTTTCTTCTGCTCTCTCCTCGCCCTAGAGACACAGGCAAACATGGCAAGCGTGATAACAATGACGCACTCCATGTGGTGTTTTTAGGAAGAAAGTCCGAGTTGTGCAGTCGCATTGCGACTAGAACACTGGATAGCTGAGTAAAATGAATCTGTTTTGACGTCCAATTTCTATGGCTGTAGAAACGTCTCCTCGAAGCCATTTCTTAATACTATCCAACAAAAATCCTTGCCCTTTAATCTGCCCACCCAGGGAGATGAGGATGCATTTACTTATTCCTTTATGAACCGATGAATCAGCATTTGCTTTACTGCTTCTAGGCGTACTTTTGCTTATTTAAGTATATGAAGCATCAAAAGACCGCTTTAATGAGGTGTACAATGTGGGTTGTGTAAGGGATCGGATGGGTGGCATTCGGAAGAATACAGGAACTGGCAGGCTTTAGGATTAGAAGAGCTCCCAACCTTACATTATTCTGCCTGCATTGTTGTATAAACAGCACTTATAGTCCTATTCCTTCTTATTGGAACAACCCAAGAATTGCGTTAACTTGCCACCTATTGCGTTAATTTCAGTAGACAAGACACCACCTCAACTTTCCCACATTTGATGTTACCGTCTCATTATATGTGCAGCAAGTAAAAGGCAGATTATCATGCATGTGTTTTCAGGCACATTACTTCACTTAGAAGTTTTGCTCGTTCGTGCCTTGCTAAAGCATCCACACTGACCTGCTGCATTTGCAAAGATGCGAAGTGCGCAAAATCCCGTCAGGTAGCTATGCTGGTGAGTTTTCGCTTAACACTGGTAAGGAGATAGCGCTATGTACGTAGCATTCATAAAGATTTGATGCGACAAGTTTGCTGTTAGAACAAAACCATCCCAGGAAGGCATTCGCCACCTCGAAATAGATTTTCGCCTTGCCATTCGAACTGGGCTATTCGTGCATCGGCGTGAAGACGCATCCTCCTGATGGTGCTTATGACCAAAATATCTGGATGATGAGATCACCGCTAAGGACCAAATTAAAGATTTTTAATTTTACTGGACAGCAAACTTAGCAGGATATATTAGGAAAGAACAAATGGCGCTGGAAGAGAGAGCCTTCAGAAGTGTTTCAAGATTGCATAAGTAGGGTTGCTCTCACAGGTAGACAAGCGCATTTATCATCTAGAATGTGTCCAAGATGAGTGGAAACTGGGAGCGTCTTTTATTGCTACGGGTTCTCCCTTAATGCGTGTAAAGTAAACCATTTGAAACTACCCTCTTATTGGTAACTGCATAGAGGTAAAAGAATACTAGGAAAGGAAAAGTGTTTTGCAGAACCCCGCATCCCAAAATCATTGCGTTACTTCTGTAAATTGGAAAGGAATATAATGAGTATGCGAACGACTGCATTCATCATTATCACAGAAGAATTTTATCTTTCGAATCGTTCTTTAAATCGACAGATGGTAGTCCCTTGTTGGATCCTGATGTTTCACATTCACACACACACGAACTAGAAAGCGTGCTTATGGTAGACGTTAGAATTAACCGTTGAGGTGGCTGCGACCACTTTGCAATAGCGTCTCGCGCCTTTCCAGTTGCCGAAAGTAGACTCCACTCCATGTCTCCAACATAGACAACAGGTGAGTCATGGCACCTGAAATGTCAATTTGATCATTACCTACTGCATGCAACGCCTTTGCGAAAAGCATAAGTCGTTATTAAAAGAATTAATTTTGACAAAGCATTTGTGATTAAGCCAGGAGCCACGTTTGACTTTGCTGTCGTTTATGACGGCAGTGGGATGTTAGCAAGGGTATCGCCTCTTCGAGACATCCTAGGCAAGGTGAAATTTTCGATTTGATTGCATTTGATGGCCATCTTCCAGCCATTACGAAACATTCGGCTCCCTGGTAGTGATTCACATTACTCGGGAGCGGTTACCCACAACTATCAGCAACACAGTTCACCAGTTCTTTCGACTTAACCACGTTGAATATAGATGAAATAGCAATTACGCCACTCAGCTGGAAAGCTTCCGATAACTGAGGCCGTTTGTAAAAACGCTGTTTCCATGGTTTTCCTTACAGTATTTACTTGAACTGTGTGCAGAGAAGAAGCATTCCGACTACAGGAAGTAAACTTCGAATCACTTTTGGAAACAAATATAGTAGTTTCCTGGTAGGATTAAGAATCAAGCAGAACCATCAAACATAAATTTTAATGGATGTGCTTGTGCACTAGACCATCATTACAACTCCTAATCGGCAAAGTTGTAGGAGAAGGAGGAGAAGAGAGAGCTTGGACAGTCAAATTTTAATCGCTGTAAGTAAGTAGCAATAGCGTCAGACCAGACAGCTTTCTTCCCTTCGATATCTTTCTAGACCTCTTGACCGATGCTGACTTTTACTAGACCTCGTACTAGAATGACCTGCAAAGTGAGGGAATTTTACAGATGTTGATAATTTAAGGGAGCATTACACTCGATGGATCGCCTGACAGGCAGGCGTATGCTAGAATTCCATCGTTCATGCAATGAAGTTTTCAACATATTTCTTGCAGAGGCAGTTATCTTTCGGGGATGTCTTCAATATTAAAAGCAACACTTTTGCATGATTTTCTGGGGGTCTTAATTAGCTACAAACCCCCAAGTATTCTAAAGAGTAGGTTTTTTACTCAGTCCTTTCTGACTGGTTCTTATCAGGTGGGGATGACCTCCAAGGTCAGTCAATTTTTTTAAATACCCATCCGTGAAATTGCTCGAGCAGACAGATTGCATCTAGGCACCCTCCGATCCCAATTGTTACTGAATACAGCCCGCTTGCTCACAGATTTGCGTCGGTAATAGATACATCTACCTTGAAGTCCATCTAATGGCCATCTGGGCCGTGACTTAAGTGGAATTTTAGGTTAGTGAGCATAATGATCCCAATCTATGACATGAACAGGTAGTGGGAACCTCCAAAGTATTTGTTCCTCCACGATTTCATTGACGCTTGACTGATGCACTTGCCACTTGGCCACCATAATTTCTTTAAAGATGTGGTTACTTGACACGGAGGCGATAATAAACAAAGTGGTGGTCCTTAAAGCTTTTGATTCCCTCTCCATGCAACCACGGCATGCGGAAGCCGATTGCCCTGTCTAGCCCACTTAGCGAAGACGTGAGCCACCTGTCTTACCCCTCACGCTTGATTTTGCTAAGGGTTATAATCTTTGTGGTACTGTGCAACGACGACAAAGGATTGGCGAGCTCACTGGACGCAGTTTAGCCCTCCTTATGTGTCAGAAGCAAACTACATCAAATTTGAACATTGGGAGTGGCACATATAACTCGAAGTATTGTGCTATATTTTTTCCTTCTATGGTCCCGCCATAGCCAACTCTAAGAATGTCACCTACATCAATCCCTTTTCAATTTCGTTCATCCTTTTGCAATCCAAGATCCAAAACAATGAACTTAATTTGTAAGCATCTGAAAGGTAAATTTATTGGTTCGCACAAATGTCATTAACTGTACAGAAGAGTAGATGAAAATTACTTTCTGGTCGCAAAAGGATTTTTAAGCTTCGAAGCGGATTGTCCATTCTTCAGGGGTGAGAATTTTTCACCTTGGTCATCCGTCTGAGTCTGTTCACCACCATCTGTGGGTGATGTGCCAGGGTCCTCCTTCACATCCGAGTTGCTATCCTCGTCCATTTCTGCCAAGGCTGGAAGAGTCGTCTCTCCGACATTAGTCGACGGTGAAATTATGGAGCTTTGAATGCTGCAGGATGTGGAAGTTGAGTCGCCTGGCAGGCTGTGCAATTTCAGGCTGTCCAATGACTTCAATCGAGGTCTTTGTAACTCATGTGGCATGCCGTGATGATCCTCCGGTCCACGACTCTATTTAAATTCCAATCCGGTTGAGAGTTAAGGCTGAATCATCCTCAAGCGAAAGGAAAGAACAACTCCTCTGTTGGTACCACCTCTTTTTACTGCTCAAATATGACATGCACTCAAGAATAAAATTAGGTTTTGCTTTATTCTTAAGCTCTCAGCCTTTTATCAGGTATATTAATTAGTCTTACCGTGTGAAGATTCACCGTACTGACCACATTGGGGTTGCGATCACGAGAGTCGGTGCCTAAAACACTGGAAAACGAAAAGGTCACAGTAGTAAAACTTAAAGTAAGAAAGACATTTCTCATGATGAAAACTTAAGGCGAGTTTAGCAACATAGTTTGAAGCCTCTCCAAATAACTAAATAACACTTGAATTGCAAGTGCGGTGAAGTTTTAAAGTGGAAACCAATTAAGTTGTAGCCGCTTTAACTTGGGTGCGACATAACTTATAAGTGATGGAGGTTGACAGTATGCTAGTTAGCACGAGATCTTCAAAAGGAGTTGCTCACTCATTGTTGAAAACCGAGCCAATCATTTGCGTAGCTTGAAGTTTCTTTGAGTCAGCTGTATGCGGTAGGCTAACGTTGGCTGAGTCCCAGAATTTGTCCCGAACAAGTTCAGTTGGATGATACTTCCTATCCACCATATGCATTCCATACTGTCCTCGTGAGGAGAAAAAACAAAGGGAATCTTTAGTAGAAACAAGGTTTGATGAACAAGCGTGGCTGCTGTGTTAGCTCCTTAAGTATATTAACCGCCGGGTTTTCCCGATCACTCTCTGTGGCGATGACTGCTATTGGCAGCCGATTAGACGTCCGAATCGCACTACATCTGTCGCACTGGTAATAAAACAATCACTCTTTTAGTAAGGACACACGAAGCATATAATTGAGCTTCAGCCCTCCTCAAACGCTCTTGTCATTATGAGCTAATAATGGTGAATGAATCTGGTAGCAGCGCCAACTTGACCCCATAAAAGTTTGGGCTTGTGCAACAGAGTTCTTGGCTTTGCTACCACAAAGCAGCTATTTTTCATTGTTTCTAAATTTGTTGTGACAAGAGTCATGCGGCTCTCCTATCGCAAAGATGTTTTGCTATTTAAAAAAGTGCGTAAGAACTTTGGTTTATTTTTTGACTTACACTTCAGTTGCTGTCAATTATGGCGTTGATATCAAAGTCCTCGTCATCTTCGCCCATCGGATTTACCAAGGTTTCAGCCACCTTTTAGAGTAAAGCAAAAGCGGATTAAATACCTGTTTTATTCATTTCTTAGGGATGAAATTTCGGTGCTTGGAATTCAAGATGATTAAAAAAGGTAAGTAAAGGGAAGACAAAGTACATTCTTGCATTGGTGTGTTTTGGTCCGTAAAATTAAATTCGCCGAATCAAAAGAAGAAAGATTTATTGACCCTCAAGACTGGCTATAGAGGTGGCACAAATTCCTCATGCTTATACGGAGCGCATCGATTTGACTCCTTCTTTTGGTAACAAATGTGGTGGTCCGCATGGAGGAAGCAGACCACGATGCGGCATAGGTTGAACTACTACTCTAACCAGTGCCAATCCGTTAATTCTGTTGTTATTGGCATGAGTTTCAATTTGAGCGAGAAAGCTGATTGCAACCACGGAGACTCTGATCGGTTGGACACAAGAATAAATTGTAGTCTGCTTAAGTCAGCGAAGAATTAGACTTTAACTTGACCGCATAGGTGCCAAAAGACAATCTGAATTACAACTGCTTTTATGTATCGAAGTGCAGAGATGAGGACTATGTGATCTAGGCGGACAGGATCAATCGTCAGTAAAGTTGATTAAAACTAAAGGGAATGTCTCTCCTCCGCCTGTTTCTCGCACACTCCTCTGCTAATTTTTAGAGTGTGACTAACCGAAATGACTCTGCGTTCCTAAGATCATCTAAGAAATCTGGTCCCAGCGTTTATCCAACCTCAATATGACACCACTCTGATTTGGTAAGAGGGCGGACATAGTCTTGAGTCATCCGTGCGAAATTAGCTCCTTAAAACCTGACCAGCGTTTCAGCAACCATTGGAATAAACCTGTGGATTAAAGGACACTTGCTATTGCCTACTGATGCTGTGTGAACTAGCACTCTGCCATATGTCAGCTGTGTCTTCGTGAAAATCTAGCAATATCATTTGTTACTCCTACAACAAAAGTGGACGTGTCAAAGATCGGGAATTTATTGCGTTGACGTCATTTTATTACAATGCTCCCTCAGGATGTGATTAAGTGGATCAATAAACTTGAGTTTACGTATGAAATTTGGCGCAAATATTTTACCTCACAATCTGATTCTACGATGAATTAACGCAAGGTTTCACTGTCTACATTCAGCCACACCTCGTTACCCATGTTGGCGTAAACGGAGATGGTAGTAAAAATATTCTTAGATGTGACCGCTGCCAAAAGCGTTTGGATAATCACCAAACGTAGGGCAATCGCAGTGGCAAAATAATCCAATTTTGAAGCAGACACAAGTTATGTCTTGCAAGTTAAAGGTAGGGGATTAAGCCTTTATAGTTAGGAGGATGGAATGTCAACTACTGCAAATAATAAGGCAACTCAAACGGAGTCATGAAGGCGCACAACATCAACCCAATCCACGTGGCAGATTTGCAATGCAAAATTACTTTGTCCCTCCAATAACAAAATATCGGACTTGGCCGCAAGGCAGAAAAAATGAAGTCGGACATGATTTAACAGTGCGCCATGTGGAAAGAATATCTCGTGCCACTATGCAAATGATCGTCTATGCCAAAAAATCTCACAGCATCAAAGACGTAACTTTCTACAGCTCAATCCAATTCAAGTTTATCCAAAAGCCTAAAGGGGAGATTTAGCATGCAGGGTGTAATTCCATGGTGTTGCATACACGCAGCAATGGAGCATCCAACAACACATCAATGGGGTCTATTTTGCGTCGATCTGATCTCCTCACGGCCATTCGCCAGCAATTCTCACATCCACTTCACATCAAACTGGAGTTGTTCCGTGGCGACCCATCATCCAGTAGCTAGACCGTCACAACAGACAATATTTTAGATGCCTGCTGAAACGGCGACAACACAGAAGTGTGACATCCCTACCTCACCCTCGAAGGCATCCTGTGCAAGGTTCAGGACCGACCTCAATCCACCTGCAAAAAGGCGATCACGAAATGGAGCCGATGAGTGGCTACGGTGGCTGCATGTTAATGAGATCACGTGCATCCGAGAAGCGGAGCATTTTCGTGTTTTGCACCCATGTTACTTCAACGCACGACATGTTATTGTCATGGCAATAGCACACTTCATTGCGTGTCACAAGTAAATGCAAATTAAACGGAGGCACCAAATAAATGGTCCTGGGTCTCACTCCAAATCTGCGCCAACTGCAACGCATAATTGGGCATCAGTCTAGCGTTTCCTTAGTAAATGACAACCTGGAAAACGATTGAAATTTTGCCAATCATTTAAAAACGGATATTTAGTTTGCTTAATCATTTTCTAATGGAACTCTAGCTTATCTCTCGACACGGTGACTGTCATGCGAGATGCCTTGCTCACATGGCGTAACAATGGCCCACTCACCTTCAACCATCCCATGTACACGATGAATTCTAGAATCGTGTACAGTGGAACATAGTAATCCTTCCTGAATGGCTCCGAGTACTCCGATGTGTTGACGATGAACTGTCGACCGATAATTGATGATAGGAAGTAGGAGTAGACAGCCAATGTGACTACCTGAAAGTTGTTAAAAGACACTTGCCGCTTCTTCATTAGTCACTTCACTCATGAACCTACGATTTAGCAGTAATTATAAAAGATTCCAACCTTAACACATCCCACTTTTGCGATCCAGCACTTCCATTTACCTTCTGTGAGGTTGTTTTCGGACCTATCCCTAACATCCCTAGTCTACCGCGGTAAGAGCTTGGTGACGATAAGGTGATTAGAAGCAGTGAATTTCTTTAAGCTTTTGGAAGAAAATAGGGAGGTTTCCATGCTCCCTCAGAGGAAGCTCATTATAAATTGGTTCATTGATGGTGGCTACACTAAGAGTTGGGTATTCAACTGGCACTGATGACTGACTGGGCAATACCTTATGCGGTGTTGTCCGTCAACCCACCACGAAAATATTAACTGCTACGAGGGCAGCTTGTCAGTTGTTGATTTATTCCAAGACCTCATCCGCATCACTTACTTTGTGAATTCCTCCCTCTTACTACACTTTAACCTGCCCAGAAATGATTCTACGAAGGCAAGGAATTTGTGAAACACCCTCACTGTCGAAGCCACCACCGTCGGAGAGTAGAAGGTTTTCCCAAACAAGACATAAGCATGTGCTGCCCACTTTCTCCATTTGCCTTGTTCGCAGAGGCAAACAAATCCGGCTTTTGGCATCCCACTTCAACTTTCACTCTCCCACTGTCCAAACCATCGTGCATGACATTGTCTACTGCTCTTGCTAGTGCCAAGGCAAGGCTGATAGCCATTGGAGGGAAAATTTAAGGAAAATGAGCATAGAATATATAGATAAAGCCAAGAGTAAGTGTAGGAGCGAATGTCCTGTAAGAGGAAGTGTAGGTGGAATAGAGCCAGCACTATAGCGTTAAACATATTATCCCATGACAACCTATGGCTGACAGTAAATTCAGAGTGAAAAACACCTCCTTCATTCAATCAGGGACTATTAATTTAGCTGCTTGGAAAAATACCAGCGAGTGGCAACTCACCTGTGTGTAGACCAATGGAACGCAGACTTTGTCCATGAGAAACAGTTTCAGCAACGACTCTCGGAAACTATTTATCACCTACAATCCACAACTCAAGGTCACTAGTCACGTATTGTCACTGACAAAGTCAATGAGTGAGTGGTGAAATCAAACACTGCCTTCTCCCGTCATATCCTCATTCCCCATCATCACTACCACCACCGCCACCACCAATATTCTTTCACTGTCACGCTTGCTTAAGAATCGCCTCCCACACCCACTCATGTGTACAACTAGCCTTCGAGAGCATTTCCTCATTGTTACGTCAAAAGTGTATTCACTTATGTCTCCATCAAGACGTGCGATGCACTTTGACCGTTGGCGTGACCTCACTTGCCACGACCATCCTCTCATTCATCTCTGTGCTTTTGGAAACGATGTCATACAACTCCCAGTTTCTTCTCTACTTCTATCTTATGTGTTGCTAGGTTCTCACGCGACTAAGTTGTGGTCACTCATATAAAAAAGGAAGAAACTGCTACGATTCCAGCCCTTAATTGGATCCCTTTGTTTGTAGGAAACCACTATAGTGCCATCCACTTCCGACTTTACCGTCTCTTTTCTCGTGTTCAACCATCCATTCTATCGCCTGTGTAACTATCAAAGGCTACTGTCAGGACTAGGTTCCAATTGGCACTTACGAACGTGATGAGGACCATGGAGGATGAGGCAGTGTCGCACAATTAAGTTGGACGCTAATATGATGCATAGGGTCTTGGTGTGGTTTCTACCAAGGGAGACCTTCTCCATAGTCCACCTATTGTGCTTACCTGAATTAGATTGACCAGAGCGTGCGGATTGCGAATATAGCCGTCCTTCTCAGCACGCATTGAGATTGACGTGGCCCACACTATGGGAAGGAAGGGTTGAGCTGCCACTGGATCTGTTGAGTCGATCAAGTCACCCTCGCGTTGAGTTAAGATACCTGGAAGGAAAGAGTGTTCTCATGTTAGTACTCCCAACAAGGCAAGACAATATCATCCCCTCTACTCACCACAATGGCAACCCAGATAGCAGTCATCAGTGTGGTAGCGAAGGCAAAAGTGGTAGTGCTAGTGCTAACTTTAGAGCCAATGTTAAGGACAGTATTTGGTGACAGCAGCAGTGTCAGTGCTAGCGGGATTGCACACAGGCAATAAGATAGTGACATCGAACACCGCTATGCGTCGATGGTGCACTTTTCGTCCGCATATCTATTAGAGATAATTATGACTTTGATAGGACCGTTCGCAGCTATTAACGCAAATGTCAATAATGCCAGCATCCATCCCGTTTTTGTCATATCAGTCTGGTCTTGAACGCTTCGCCGACACATAACAGTCGTTAGTATGACTAAGTTGCTTAAAGCATAGACTGTTTGCCCTGTAGAAGTGGCAAATTTAATCATTCAAGATCATACAAGACCTCGGAAAGGCGGTTCACATCAGATTAAGTAATGGGGGCATTCGGCTCTCGAAAGGTTATAAAGAGTTTAGTTGTGCCCTGGTTCACTCTGCACAGGTTCGAGCGAAACAGTAATTATTTATTTGAAATGATCTTCAGGCTATTTAACGGATAGTTGGGTGGGTTCGGATTCACTTTATTTGGTATGCTAAGTAGAATGCGGTTCACTATCCAGACTCATTGCTACACCGATTTGCATCCATTTTCACCAACCCTTTCTTGGCTCCTTTTATTCATTAACTGCCTACAGATCTTTAACTACCAATACACTTACTTATTCCCTTTTTTGCTTCTGGTACACCTGTACCGGAACAAATACCATATACATTGCTCCGACCACATATCCTATCCTTCAATCATTACTTAGTCCTTCGTCTTCCTAACCCATCTACAACCCCTATTTCTGTTCAACCATTCACTTGCTTGGTGATGACAGTGAAGATCACAAAAGGCGTTTTATTTTTAACGATTGGAATATTTCATTCTTGCCTCCAATTTTTGAACGCCCAGGCAGAGTAAAATCATACACTATCTATTTATTTAAATATCCACCCATTTTTCAATTTGTTGTCATTCACTTATGGAATTGATGTATCACGGCCACCCAAAGGTTTAGCAATAAAACCAGACTAATGCCTCAATCATGTGTTTCAGTTGGCGCAGATTTGGAGTGAGACCCAGGACCATTTATTTGGTGCCTCCGTTTAATTTGCATTTACTTGTGACACGCAGTGAAGTGTGCTATTGCCATGACAACAACATGTCGTGCGTTGAAGTAACATGGGTGCAAAACACGAAAATGCTCCGCTTCTCGGATGCATGTGATCTCATTAACATGCAGCCACCGTAGCCACTCATCGGCTCCATTTCGTGATTGCCTTTTTGCAGGTGGATTGAGGTCGGTCCTGAACCTTGCACAGGATGCCTTTGAGGGTGAGGTAGGGATGTCACACTTCTGTGTCATCGCCGTTTCAGCAGGCATCTGAAATATTGTCTGTTGTGACGGTCTAGCTACTGGATGATGGTTCGCCACGGAACAACTCCAGTTTGATGTGAAGTGGATGTGAGAAGTGCTGGCGAATGGCCATGAGGAGATCAGATCGACGCAAAATAGACCCCATTGATGTGTTGTTGGATGCTTCATTGCTGCGTGTGTGCAACACCATGAAATTACACCCTGAATTCCAAATTTCCTTTTAAGGTTTGTAGGCTGTGATACATCAAATCGATATAGAGTAATGGGAGATGTTTAGCTAATTTCTGGTATTTATTCTACTGCCTGTAATTCTGCCGATATATGAGGTGGGTCCAGGAGGGTAGGAATGGAATATATTTGATTTTTCATGGCATATCTTTGAATTGCTTTACCGTAGCGGCGGATGCGATAATAATAGAGAGAATTTTGGATTCGTTGTGTAGGCTATTTTTGAAATCCATCTGGTTATAAAACACTGAATTGCTGCCGAGTTAAATGAGTTTATTAAATCACCTCCTTATGGTACTGGTTGGTCAAACAAACTGTATCTGACTGTTTCCTCTTTCATATCGTGTCTTTCGCTAATAACCCAATGAAATGAACCAAAATCCCTGTGCACTCATCCTTTAGTGAATCTCGTAAGGCCTTTCGATAAGCCTTTAGAATCTAATATGTCTAGTTTGAAACTTAGCATTCTTTCCTTTGTAAAGTAACAGTCACATAGTTATCCCTATTTTCCTACCGTAAACACCTAATTAGGAGATTAGCTCTCTATTGCTTGTTAGTTGGAAGCCTTCTAACTTATTGGTATTTACTCATTCGCTTAGATATACTGGTGTTTACGTAGTGCTCGATTGATCTTGCATATTTTTTACTCATACACCCCCAAACCATGCTTTAGGAATATTTAATAGCACTAAAACGCGATCGAACTTGCCAGCTTGAACTAAATGCTGTGTAGTAGGGAATCGTTTCTTGGCGGCCACATGGAGTCGGGATGCCGCAATAATGAGGCTGGCATTCAGGTAACGCACACACGTCCGCCTAATCGCCCTGGCTCTTCCTTCACCTTGAATAGCACCAATCACCGCCAGGGTTGGCGTGAAGACCCATGGCACCGAAGTGAATTGTTGCCAGAAGCGGGAAAACACCAACTGGACGTAGAAACCGAGAATGAAGGAGATTGGAATCATTTGCTGGAAGTCGAAGACATACAACACCACACTTTCAAATTGCTTCTGTTGGTTAGCCGTCAGGGCAAATCGGTAGATACAACTAACGACCGCGTAGGCGAGGATGAAGACGATGAAGTCAACGTAGATTAGTTTGATTACACAACCCTTCCATCTACCAAGAAAAGCAAAAGATAATGTTATTGGGTTGTAGTTAGCATGCTTTCCAGTGGCGTCACAAATGTGTCGTACTAATATTTGGCAAGCTTATGACATGGGATTTTCTTAAGTTTATTCACAAATGGATGGTCCTCACGTGGTGCAGCAAAGAAGTGCAAAATATTTTTGAATTGTAGCGGTATGGAACAACGAAGAGTCCAAAACGTAGTCATTGTTTGTTCCGAAACCTGGCTAATTATGCGTGAAATATTGCCTTCAAGTAAGCGAACTTCTGTTAGAGAACACATTTGCATCACCAATAGGGCCTATTGTCTCTCTTTCTTTTAGAGCGTCCTGCCACTTTAGCCTGAGTCAGTCAAAGGAATGCCTGGTGGAGACCTAAAATGCTATTACTGAATCGCGACGAATTTTTGCTTTTTGGTACATCCCACCACACCACAAGCAATTTTAGACAATTAATGCCGGACTTGTCTCGTATCGAAAGCGTGACCATGCTTTTACTCAAATTTAAGAGAAAATGGAAGGGTTACCTTAGAAGCAGACGCAAAAACACCACTGGACCTCCGGTAAGAACATCTTGGTTGTACTGCACCGTCATGATGGGATACCAAACGAATGATGTGGAAGGGCCTTTTTAACAACGAACCTGGCGACATTTTGAAAATATGGCCTCACAAATATGTTAAATGCAAGTCCAAACTCTCCTGATGCGATAACCTATTTATTTAACACATGCTACATGGTACAGTATGGTGCCAGGTGTCTTACCTTACTGGCTTCGATGTGGCGCAAATAGGTGACACCCTCTACATAAGTAGGTAGTGGCGAAAANCAGTATGGTGCCAGGTGTCTTACCTTACTGGCTTCGATGTGGCGCAAATAGGTGACACCCTCTACATAAGTAGGTAGTGAGGAAAATTGCCCTAACTCACTCCATTCTTCAAATACGCTATTATGAGAAGTTGTTTTGTAATTACAAATCAAGTAATTTTTCAAACAATTGAGTAAAATATCCTTTTCTTTTGATCCTAAGCATAGAACTTAATGTCCAACCGNCAGACAACTTAATGTCCAACCAAAGGATTAGCGGTTCAAGGAAGAGGAAAGGTCCTGCTGTCAAAATTAACTCTCCGACACTAAGTGATTTAACAACGTTGGAAGCAGACGGCTCAAGAACGAAGAATGAGATGGGGTCGGCTTTAGTGACACATTCATTATCAAACCAAAGTTGCCCTCAAACGGATTGTGATTGCTTCCTGAGTTTCGAATTGAAATCCCAAAGTATGGAAAGCGATTTCAGTGATAGCTACAGCAGAAGAAGTAAGAGATCCAATAGTTGCTTGACAGGGCTGCATCTTAAGTTAATCAAAAAATTAGCCAAAACCTTTTTTGCAGATGACACAGTCACACTTACGCCAGAGTGTGAGTACACACACTGTACACATCCTGGCACAGAAGTGCTGGCTCTCAGAAGAGCTGATTAGTAAATGGGTAGTGGCTACCTTAAGTTATCAAACATGAACATTTTCGATTCATTGGCCAGTGTAAGCGCCCTGCAGTTTAGCACGAGCATCAGTGCCTTGATGGACTTTATCATGTTAATTTACGATGGCAATCGACGCTATCTTGACTGCAAAAGGAATGATAAACCAACAAAACGAAGGTAAAACCAAACTAGCAAATACTAGTTGCCGGCAAAAGCACTGTGCATTTTACAAACCAGGATTAAAGGACTAAGGTTAGCGTTAGGGTTCTTGAGCATCTAGTTTGCTTTAGACCTCATGTTTTACTTCGCTTAAAAATTAAGTACGTAAAGTCAACCGAAATAGAAGGCACAACTTGAACCAGGCGAGCACCCACACGTCATTTCTCATCACAGGACAGGATGGTTCTTCGTTTGCCGATCTCAATCAAGCCAGCGCTGAGGGCTGAATACCAGGCTGATTGCACTTATTTAGGAAGTCTTGTCTTTTGTCGCTTCGCCTTGTCGCATATTTACGCTCAGAGAGGTCCACCGGATGTAAATTACTGCACTGTGAGTTGGATTTCCCTTCGTTGGGACGCGTTATGCACCTCAAATATCTTCATGCCCCTGCTTTATACAACTTTTAGCTTCTTTTGGTCAGGTCTTCGTCAAAGCTTAACCGACATGCACACAAACGCGCGATCCGTTATTCAGGCATTTAAATCAATCAACGTGGTTATGTTGTGGGACTCCCAGGGACCAGAACGTGATACATAGGTGCTAACTTCATGAATGTGCTCTGTAAACACCTAATTAGGAGATTAGCTCTCGATTGCTTGTTAGTTGGAAGCCTTCTAACTTATTGGTATTCACACATTCGCTTAGATATGCTGGTGTTTACGTGGTGATCGATTGATCTTGCATATTTTTTACTCATACACCCCCGAACCATGCTTTAGGAATATTTAATAGCACTAAAACGTGATAGAACTTGCCAGCTTGAACTAAATGCTGTGTAGTAGGGAATCGTTTCTTGGCGGCCACATGGAGTCGGGATGCCGCAATAATGAGGCTGGCATTCAGGTAACGCACACACGTCCGCCTAATCGCCCTGGCTCTTCCTTCACCTTGAATAGCACCAATCACCGCCAGGGTTGGCGTGAAGACCCATGGCACCGAAGTGAATTGTTGCCAGAAGCGAGAAAACACCAACTGGACGTAGAAACCGAGAATGTAGGAGATTGGAATCATTTGCTGGAAGTCGAAGACATACAACACCACACTTTCAAATTGCTTCTGTTGGCTAGCCGTCAGGGCAAATCGGTAGATACAACTAACGACCGCGTAGGCGAGGATGAAGACGATGAAGTCAACGTAAATTAGTTTGATTACACAACCCTTCCATCTACCAAGAAAAGCAAAAGATAATGTTATTGGGTTGTAATTAGCATGCTTTCCGGTGGCGTCACAAATGTGTCGTACTAATATTTGGCAAGCTTATGACATGGGGTTTTATTAAGTTTATTCACAAATGGATGGTTCTCACGTGGTGCAGCAAAAAGTGCAAAATATTTTTGAATTGTAGCGGTATGGAACAACGAAGGGTCCAAAACTTAGTCATTATTTATTCCGAAACCTGGCTAATTATGCGTGAAATATTGCCTTCAAGCAAGTGAATTTCTGTTAGAGAACACATTTGCATCACCAATAGGGCCTATTGTCTCTCTTTCTTTTAGAGTGTCCTGCCACTTTAGCCTGAGTCAGTCAAAGGAATGCCTGGTGGAGACCTAAAATGCTATTACTGAATCGCAACGAATTTTTGCTTTTTGGTACATCCCACCACACCACAAGCAATTTTAGACAATTAATGCCGGACTTGTCTCGTATCGAAAGCGTGACCACGCTTTTACTCAAATTTAAAAGAAAATGGAAGGGTTACCTTAGAAGCAGACGCAAAAACACCACTGGACCTCCGGTAAGAACATCTTGGTTGTACTGCACCGTCATGATGGGATACCAAACGAATGATGTGGAAGTCGAATGACTGACTGACTGATTGACTGAGTGAAGTGAAC
The DNA here is from genome assembly GCA_001693075.2 of Taenia saginata. NCBI lineage: Eukaryota > Metazoa > Platyhelminthes > Cestoda > Cyclophyllidea > Taeniidae > Taenia > Taenia saginata. The sequence continues at coordinate 62,425 of LWMK02000293.1, read as the reverse complement.
GTGTGCGGCTTTAATCTCGTGCTTTTTAATTGGCTCGATGCTTTAGCCTGGTGTTGAGTCGCTATTGGTCCAGTCTTAAAGCCGAGGAATGATGTGGACACGCATTTCTACCTGATTTTACCTTCTCTCTCCACAAGGGTAGATGCATGGTACGTGGGTATGCGTGTGTGTGTGTCCGCAACAATTATGCAAATGGCTAGGCACTGTGGCGTGAGAAGTGGCAGTTTGATCTCTTGGTTTTTTAAAGTGTAAATCTGTTGCTTTTAAAATCAGGGATTGTGTCCTTCCTAGAATAAACAGGCAAGGTGTTCGGAACATGACTGCTTTCTTCAGTCATTTAATTGGGTTATAAATCGGAGAAGCTTTTCTGTTATTAAATTTTGCTTTACAGGAGGAATGAGACAAAATACAAATGCAGAAAAATTAGTTTTAAAAAATATTAATTTATCCATCATTGAGAAGGACTTAGCATGCGCTAATGCGTTCATTGCAAATACGATTTCATTTGTTGGCATGTTTTAAGCAAAGCAATTAGTTAAGGCTATTCGTTCTCTTTTTAGTGAAACCTAGCTTAAGCTAAAGCTCATACTTATGTTTGGTTTATATTTGTTGGTATTTGCTTTCAACTATCCTAGTGTAGTTAAGTGCCAAACTTTATTTCACGACAATTTTCTTTTGCATCCCCTAAACTTAAGCATTTCATTCAACGTGAATAAAAATTTAATGCTTACGAAATTTTTTGTTCCACGCAGCATGAATTCATCGCTTTAGTAGCTGTAAATGTAAAAGGACTGATGGCCGTCAATGCTGTCAACTGTTAACAGGCGACGAAACCGGAAACAATCATCAATTGATGTTATGGGTTTTCATTTTTGTTGGTAAGCAAACATCTACCTACAAAACCTTAGAATGCTCAACCCAGTTATCCATGTCCCATAGTTTGCACTTTCACGTATGCTCTGCCACAGTTTGCTTGCACACCAAGCCGCTACCAGGTGATTTAGCTCTAAACGACCGGTGATAGGAACAAGGTAGTGTTGAATGCAGCGAACATTGCCAAGTCATTTTTGTCGGTGCACTGATACATAGTCGTACCTCATTTCCGAGCTCGCTTTTGAGATTGGTCTTGATGATTTACTGCAGCTTCCTCCGCAACATCGTCAACGGTAATCTCATTCATTTACATAGATCAAGTTCACCACTTGGAGTCTTCAAAGCATTGCTTCTTTTTCTCATTGGTCTTTGAAAGTATGCTTTGTACCTCCATAACTTGCATGTCTTACGTTATTCGCTCTATCCACTGTAAAGTAAACGCTTCCTTTTTAATCTCATTTCGCAAATTTTTAGCGAACTTCTTTTTACACAATATTTTGACCAATCATGCCGCAAAATGGACAGTAAATTAGTGCTTCAAGACATGTAAACCAGGGAATCATTTAATTCTGATACAAGTCCTACTACGCGTTCTGCATTCAATTGCAGAGCACCGATGAAGCTTATTAAAACAAACTCAGTACAAGGACTTTAATTTGGTAGGAACTTGGCAAGGCCTCGAGAACCTGATCTGTTTGTGTTTATCATTCCAAAGCATCCGGAGTGTAGAACATGAACAACGTATTTTTTGAGGGTACTTCACAATTTCTACCGATTAGTATAAATGCAGCAGCGCTATCCTGACCACTAATTGATAAGATCATGGCCATTTTTGGATTTACTGCAAACGCATCAATAAGCCCCATTTGATTTGAGCATTTCCTTGCGCATTTACGGAAAAGGGCTGAATTGCCTGAAAATTCGTGCATTTAATTTAGTTCGAGGATCCAGCATGTCAAGATGATAGTAAGTGAGAACCGGGTACGGGTGAAGTGAGGCATATTTCATTGATTACCCAAGAGATTTACCAAAGCATTCATTTAGGAGGTGTAATTGTAGAGAGCCAGCCAAACATTGCTCTTCTATGTCTTTGTCTGATGATTTAGGTGGCAAATTCAGAAGAGAATAAGATGGCTGGTGTTGTGAACAACGCATAATATGTAGAGTATTGCGAAAAGCAGTGTAGGGCAAAAGAGTTTCCTTTCTAAATTGTCTTTCTTATTGTAAGCGAAGAGGTGAGTGAGAATCAGAATAAAGTCACTCAAACAAAAAGAAATGCATTACTAGGAAGAGGGCAAAAGAGTTTCCTTTCTAAATTGTCTTTCTTATTGTAAGCGAAGAGGTGAGTGATTTACGTTATTCGCTCTATCCACTGTAAAGTAAACGCTTCCTTTTTAATCTCATTTCGCAAATTTTAGCGAACTTCTTTTTACACAATCTTTTGACCAATCATGCCGTAAAATGGCCAGTAATTTAGTGCTTCAAGACATGTAAACCAAGACATCATTTAATTCTGATGCAGGTCCTACTACGCGTTCTGCATTCAATTGTAGAGGTGACGTTGTGGCTCCTTTACTCCTTCCCTCTGGTGACATCAGCTTTGATAAGCCTCGAGGACCTGATCTGTTTGTGTTTATCATTTCAACGCATCCGAAGTGTAGAACTTGAACAACGTATTTTTTTAGAGTAATTCACACTTCCTACCGATTAGTACAAATGTAGCAGCGCTATCCTGACCACTAATTGATAAGATTATGGCCATTTTTTAATTTCCTGCAAACGCATCAATAAGCCCCATTTGGTTCGAGCATTGATTACTCAAGAGATCTGCCAAAGCATTCATTTGGGAGGTGTAACTGTAGAGAGCCAGCCAAACATTACTTTTCTATGTCTTTGTATGATGATTTAGGTAGCAAATTCAAAAGAGAATAAGATGTCTGGTGCTGTAAACAACGCATAATATGTAGAGTATTGCGAAAAGCAGTGTGAGAAAAAGTGGTTCCTTTTTAAATTGTCCTTCTTGTTGTAAGCGAAGAGGTGAGTGGGAATCAGAATAAAACCACTCGAATAAAAAGAAATGCATTACTAGGAAGAGGTGACGTTGTGGCTCCTTTACTCCTTCCCTCTGGTGACATCAGCTTTGATAAAGGAGATCAAAGAGTTGGCATTGCTGCTATTTGGAATCATTGAATTGTTAAGAAATTTCTCACAAGCTCTTCAACGATGTCTGTCTTTCTCCCTGAAACGTGGGCTTCAATCAATGGCCCTATAGTCGGCACGATAGATCATAGAATTGTACGAATGTTCATCAAGAGATGTCAAGCTTTCCAACAGCTAAACGGCTATAAATGTGCAACGATTCTGACCATGATTGATTGATTTGTAGATGGAGTTATTGCAAAACTAACTGCCTGGAATGGCTCGATTAGCCGGTTGTGTGATGGACTAGGGTCTGCAGCGATTCCAGGCACAATAGTCAGTTCTATAGCATGTTATTGCAGAGCTGCACATCTGAGATGGCTAGATTATCAGGTTGCTTGATAGCTACATTGCCTTACCCTCCACCACACCCAAACCTCCCACTATAAAAACGACTACGGATCTTCCTTCCTTGCACTCCTTCCCTTTCAATCAAGTCATTCCTTCAAAGCGTCAATTTTCCAATTATACTTCTAGTGTCACATGCCACCATGGCATCCTTCTCTCCTTCCTACCCCATACCAATCGCCCACCATAACACAGCAGTCATGACATTATTGTAAAGGTATCTTTTCTCACTGAAGCAGACATCTGTTTTTAAATAAAAATACCAAACCAATATTTGACAAAATGGAGCCGAACGAACATAGCTATGGATAAAGTGCTTGAAGGCATGGCATTTTATAAATAAGTTTTATTAGCTCTTCTCGAGCAGCTGCGTTCGGACAGCACCAGAACTTCTTAACCTCTTTAAAGGATGCAAGTTGATTAACTCCTCAAATCTGGGCAAAGTATTGGCTTTGGATAAGGTGTGGCTGGCGGTCGCGACGACTAGTAACAAGTCGGAGACGGCACAGTAATGACTGCTAATGGAGGTGCAATCAGCTAAAGTAGTGATGGGGTTGATTAGGAGCATCATTGCGACTGTGATGAAGAAGACGCAGCACTTTATGCAGGTTCAGTCAATCGATCTTCACTTCAAGATAAGCATTAGATTAGTTTGTGAATTTAACTTCTGCCAAACTCGTTTGGACGTGGATGGTTGCTTATCTGTGAAAAGGAATGCATGCGTACGTTTGACAGTCAGCCCCCCAATCGGTATCTGCGTTTACACATTCGTAGTCTGCTACAAGCCTTTGTCTTCTTCCACGCCTAATCCTTCGGTAGCTTGTAGCTTTAAGGCTAAAATGCGGATCCAATTCCGTTGAAATTTCGCCATGTCAACAGCCACATCAAGGAACATATGAGCTGGAAGGCCAAAATACATCACTTGCAAGTTGCAATCGAACTGATTTATGTTGCCCTGCAAATGACTCGCGTTTGTAGTTGATGCAAGGAGCAAACATTACACAAGAGTGAAGTCGGGGTTAAGGCGAGTCGCAAACTGCGACTGCATAATCGTAGATGCCGTTACAGGAATGAGTGTCGAATGTACGCAGACACGTATGGCATGTTGAGCAGTATGCCTGAGGAAGATGCTTCAGTATTCACGTGGATTGAGAGATAATCCGCTTTTTCGCACCTACGCCAATAAGCAAGTTCGGTGCAGTTAGCATCAACATGGCAGTGCCATTGATTCAGTGGGGCCGTGGGGCCCCTGTCAAGCAGAGCTATTACAGTGGGAACTGCGGCTGCTAGAGTGGCTACAGGGTTGGCACATACAGGAACTCTCATGACCCGACGAAATGTCAAGCTGGCGAAAGATCCAGTGAACCGTTCCAGGATTACAGCTGCATAGCCAGTGACAACTGCTGAAAATGACTAGGAAAAGGCACAATTAGGACAACTTGCTGTCCCGCCATCACGACGTAATCTGTTTGCACACTTCTTTCGTCCATTTCCTTGCCACTAATGCGTGCGTTTTCGCTGCGTCCGCATCCAGGTTTTCCCGCCCTCTCGTTTTTCGATGACAACGTATTCAGTTTCTCTTGTCCAGCATCTCGAAGGCCTTCCCTTTTGGAACTTATCACTGGGTACTTCTGTACACCTCTCCACTCCTCTGTCTTCCTCTCCATGCAAATTGTACTACACGGAACACGGGGACATCCTTATTGTTTGCAGCTTCTGCCAGCAACCGAAAACCTCCTGACTTCCAAAGGTTACGACTGCGCAGAGCAGAGCACGACGTGCGCCTTAAGGTTCGGTGCTACGGTGGCCAGTTTTGCGCACTGACGCGTATTTATAGCTTTTGAAATGGCGCTCGAATGGTAATCTGTAGACCTAGAGCATATGTCGACGTCTCAAGAGCCAATGAGGAGGGACGAAATGGGAGTGTGAATCTTTCCAAAGTTTAAAGATGAGAATTAAAGCAAAGCTCACACAAAACTCTTACAAGCAAGAGAAAATCAACAAATATTTAATTTTAGCAAGTGCAGGTGTCAATTCCATCAAATATTGATTCATCCGAAAAATGCCATCTCGTGTAACGAGGGATCAGACGCCTTAGTACTTCTAGTTTAGCCTAGAATTTTACTAAGTTTTCCTTTGTAACATAGCACTTGACATGCTTCTATCCACCTAATCACCAATGCCACTTTGTATACTGAGTTGAAGAATTATATACAGTGCTCGGATTTTGCCCTAAGCAGCTGAAACGGACTGTCTTTGAGTCTTTGGTGCACAAGTCAGGTATCTATCTTCCCACGACTAGCCTCAGTGGAACAGGCTGAGATAAATGGAACGAGGGGCACCCTGTTCTCTACTTATCTCCTTTTTCAGGTTGAGCTGACTACACTTGTCCTTGCCTAAATGTCAAGACAATAGAATTGATGAAGCACAATTGTGCTCTCTGGCTTATGAGCATGGATTGACACAGTCCAATTTATAAGCCTCGATTGGCATCATTACGGTAAACGATGCGATAGCTGAGGCGTTGTGGTGGAGATTTCCTGTCGAGCAGACATTTGTTGCAACCGTATCAACCAGTCCTTCGTAGCTGTTACATTGGAATTCGCCTTTGGACCTACTAGATCCGAAATCCTACTTGTTGAATCATTCTTTTCTCTGCCTTCATTCCAACCCATAGCTTATCCACAGCTAGGTCTCAAGCCAATCTTTTAGCGTGCTGAGTCACTTATTCATTTACCTATTTACGCTCGTAGTCCTAGTATCCACTGTAGCCGCCCTACTTACGAAGAAATCCATTTTCTTTCAGACCCTANCCTACTTGTTGAATCATTCTTTTCTCTGCCTTCATTCCAACCCATAGCTTATCCACAGCTAGGTCTCAAGCCAATCTTTTAGCGTGCTGAGTCACTTATTCATTTACCTATTTACGCTCGTAGTCCTAGTATCCACTGTAGCCGCCCTACTTACGAAGAAATCCATTTTCTTTCAGACCCTAGACATTTGGTCTGCAAAAATACGCCGATTCCGAAACCATGGCACACTGACTCACAACATGTGAATCTGCAGGTATTATCGCCACATTTTTAGCCAGTGTCTGTACCAAAGTGCAACACAGATGGCGGACCTGCCGGAGATGTTGGATGTGTCAGAAAACCAAAGCAACCTACTGAGAGGCAGCTTGACACTATGACGACGACGTTTCCTGACCTCATTGCGGCGATGTGATGATTTTCCGATTTTGGTGTGCTCTTCGATGAAACTTTTGGAAAAGAAGAAACGGGTTTCCGTGCAGACCATTGCCTAGCTGCCTTATTCACGCCACATTGACCCCTGATTCATCTTTGTGTCAGCCATGACGCTCTCATGTGTGGCTTTGTTGCCATCATCACATGTAGGCCTAGAAGATGCTATCTTTCTGTGCACAATATTGCCTTGGATTAAAATGTGTGGTTCACGAAATTACGGGGTTCTCCATTTTTATAAAGCTTAGATTATTATCAAATGTAATTTTTAATGCTGTTGTTTAATTAAGCAATTTCTCTCGTAAGGAATGCTTTTTAGCATCGACACAAACCGACAACCACCTCAAACGCCATAGCTTGATCGAATACCACTTCAGGAATGATTGGCTTGTTCGGAGTCTTTTTAATGTTTATGGATGCCTAAGCAGCCCCCTGAACAGATATAGCTAGGCGCTTGTCATCAGTGCAATTGCCAAACGGACGTCTTGATGAGGTATTTTGTGGTGACGCTTCTAGCTATTCCGATGTCTTTTGGAGATGTCATTGCAATTTTTAGTGCATCTACTACCCCTTTTCTCAGTTAGGTGTTTGGATTTTCGTTGCGGCTATAGTGAAAATGAAAAAGTGGGTCTGCTCGGTTTATAATGATAAATATTTGCTGCTCTTGTATAAGTTTGAGATAACTTGTCTAGCACGTTGTTTATTGTCTGATAATTGGCTATGTATTAGGGATCTACTTGAGCCGTTTTTGGTGGAAAGCTGAGTGCGCTTGCGCTGTGTGTTAACCAAATATCAGAAAACATTGGCCGCAAAGTGATAATCGCACAGCTCAAAGGACCAGTCGCGGCAATCAATTGATTTCATAAGTGCTTTGTTATTACACTTTTGGATGAGCATGGCCAAGGCTTAAAGCAGACCTGTATAAAAACCATACATATGCTCTGGATATGCTAGACGTTGATTTGGCAAGAGGATTTAAAACTATGATGGGGTATAACAGCAGAAAACATTCCATGAAAAGGAAGCACTCTCCTACGAGAACTAAATCAGATATGGTGCCTGAGATCCAAGGGTGTGAGGTGATATGTTGGAAAGAAAGAGGGCGACAACCGTTGATCAGTTGCTAAAAGATCGAATGACTGCTAGTAGAGTTGTTATATTAGCCATCAGCTTCTGTCTGTGACGCAAACATAGTGAACAGCGAAATGTCAACGCTACCGCAGTAGTTTATCAAAAATCCATCAAAGCCATTCATTTATTTTCCATAAATTATTAATTTACCCCATGATTTTACCTATAGTTTCACAAACGTGTTTAACAATTTGGGATTGTTAATTGCTTAGGCGAAGCCATTTGATTGGGAACCTCAACTCCCAGTGCTATGACGAGAACCTTTCCACGTGACAGGCCTCCCCACACATACTCATATGGGAGCTAGTTATCATCCGCCTTCCTATGGCATATCTTCTACTATCTTTATATTTACTCAGGTTTATTTGACTTTTGTTTTCATGCTAGGACTGAGTGAGTTTACTGCATGATAAGTTCTTTTTCACTTTGGAAAGAGCTGTTGCTAGATATTTTTTTGCATTCAAACTTTTCTCAGAATTCAATTATTCCAGAAGAATTTTCCCCAGCTCAGTGAACAGAAGTGGACGAAATTGGCTTGTTTTATTAGGTCCATTTGACACCAAATCTATCTCGCTAAAGCCTTTTTAAAACTTAGCTTATTTAATTTTTTGTTGGCAAAATGCAGCATTTACTTTCATTTCGTCAATTCGTCATTTTGATTTGCACAGATGCTACCGGTAGCATTTTAGTCCTCAGAAATTCAACTTATTGCAGAATTCTGTTTTACCAATAGACACCCTTTCTCAGTGCATTTGGCTTTGGTAAGTGTGAAAGACAATAATGAGTGAAGCTAGACAAATTAGAACTGCCAACAATGTAAATGGGTGAGGCTGTGCTGACAAACAAGTAGCACATGCTATTCGGAATAGACTGCACTTTGTTTTACATAGTTGTCTCCTTACTAATGTAGTAGACTTATTCCTATTATATTACTTTAAATCAGTGGCACGGTTCGTGTGTTTGATCGCAAAGTGTTTAGTTAATGCAAGTAAGTGATTCAATGTCTCTTGCGTGCTTGGATGCTACACACCTGCACAAAAGTGTTCAATCTTGTACAGTTTTAATAAAAGTTGGCAAAAGTATTAAGATTAATGGCAACTTTTGAGTCAACAACATGAATTTTTTGCAATTTCCTTGAGGTAGACAGCCTTTAGGACATGAATGCACCAATTTGCATGTTACCTGTACTCAAAACTAGTGGTGAACGAGGCAAATTCCTCTACCTTGGTGAGGCGCTAAATAACAGACCATTCTTTAGAACACACATTCACAGTTCTGGTGCCTGCCTATGGCACGGTGTGCTGTGATGAGGGTTGGCTTGTTCTTTACACCCTTCACCCCATCTGCATAACCACATTCTTGCTCGTATCTTTGCTTCTTTGTTGAGATTTGTCTTTGTTTTGAACTGGACCATAAAAAGGACATGACGAACTGAGGGTGGGATTTGCAGTTGCTGCGGAGATAGGTGGGTTAAGTGAGTGGGCTAGCTGTTGCGATTCACGCAGTTCTTCTTCGACCAGGGTGTTCGAGTTGACTTATCACACTACAGGCGTGTAATGTGTTGGTGCAAGCTCTTTGGGCTGATATTATGGCACTGGAGTGAAGTCCAATCTCATTTCTTCGAACGAAGTCATGCCGCTACTAACACATTTAGCCAGTAGTAGTACAATTCAATTCAAGACTGCGAAGTAAATAAAGACAAGTTTTGACAAGATATGGGAGTTTTCAAGTGAGGACCCTCCCCATGATGATTATTATTCTCACTACTAAATGCAAAATGATAGAAATAACATTCACCAAGCTTGCATTCAAAGTGGCAAACACCTATTTCTAAGAGTATTTAAACAGCAAAAAGAGGGAGTCTATGTAACTACGCGATACCATCTCTACTCTTTAAGGCAAAATAATGTCTATTTATTTTAGGCGATCCTGAGAGCCTCCGGTTGTGGCAGTCATCTCGTCAATGAAAAACCGAAGTTGACGTGACAACTTGTCCATCCCTATCAGGTTAAATAGTGTTTGTTTGTTTGTGGACTAAGCCATGGAAAAGGGCCTTGAGTGGAATTGAATGAGTTGAGTAAGCGTTAAGAGGCACGGTGATAGGGGCTACCACTAGTTCGTGTACACTACTTTTGACTAAACTGGAGAGCAAAATCTAATGCTGAAAACTTCTAATTTACGCTGACTCAGAACCTCTAATTTAAGGTAAATTAATGAAAGGCAGAAAAGTGAAAAATGAATTTGCTGTTAATTAGGTTTTGCCGGTACATGGGGCTGTTAGCTTTAACTCAGCCAACAGGCTAGCGAGAGTTCCTTTGCTGCATTTCATTTCGGGGTAAAAGCAGTTTGCATCTTTTAATTTTTCAGGAAATAGGCATTCGATTTTAGAGAAAATAGACAAAGTTTTAGAATGCGAGGATCACTCGCTTTATTTTACTTTCGAATGTGTTAGCTTGATACCTTCCGCTCATTCACAAACACTCAAAGGTCTCAATTGGGATGCCTTCCCATCTCCACTCAGCAAGACGACTTCCGTTCGTACGTTTCATGACATGAGTTGAGGCGAAACCGAAAGAGACGACTAGATTTGGAGGGAGTACAATTAGGTCCTGGCACAGTCGACTTCACTCTATGATCCCACATCGTTGCTGAGACGATATTTTCACTCCTCTCGTGACTTCTGCTAAAGTTCACTCGAACCGGGTCTATAAAATGGACACGAGGACAGCGGCTAGCAGTGAGAGAGGACGAAAGACAGAATGGAGAAGCTAAATTCGGTGTGGATAAATGTGTAGGTGGAGTTTGATGTGATTTACTGCCTTTTAAGTTCACAATGCGTCGGCTGCTGCCCCTTCCTGATAAGCTTTATTTGAATTAGCAAGAGGTGTGCCAGGATAATGATAAATGTAAACGATACCTCCGTTTGGTATCGCGAAAATGTTAACAACGTTCATATGCAGGACTCTGTTCGTTTAGTAAAATGCCCTGCGATTTGTCCTGCTTTACGAGACATAGCCAAGGTATCATCGCCACGGTCGGTCAATCTCTTTTTGACAGTTTTTCTTACGACAAGACAAATCTCAAAGAATTTTGCGTTCTCCGTGGCCAACCCCTTCTGCCTTAATTTGTGAGTTCTATCTTGGAAGCCACTTTTCGTCTATTTAAGCCAAACTCGGTTTTGCCATCAGCTGCTTTGCCTGAACAGCATAGCAAAATTCAGGGTTGCTTCCGCCTTCATATTGTGATCCTAAAAGCAAGTCTCTACTTTCACTTGACATAAATATTAGCAACTGTTTGTCAACGTCTCAAGGCAATCTGCGAATCGCGTCAGAGGCTGCTAGCATATTCACATGCATCGAATTCAGCTTCTCCGTTCAGCTCTTCCGTCCATTCTCATTGCTAGCCACTGTACTGGGCTAAACTCGTGGTCTTACCTCGAGTAAAATTCAACGGAAGTCACGAGAGGAGTAGAATATTGCTTCGGCGACGATGTGGGTTCATACAGTGATGCAAGCTCTGGCAGCGTCTGACTGTTCTCTGCCGCATCTCTTCCTAAATCAAATACAGTTTGTGTTTGTCTGTTTATGCTGTGAATTGTGCAGTCTGGGCGGGCAGGGAAATATCCCATTTGCAATCTTCAATTGTGCGCCAAGGAACGCCAATTACCAGGGTGCCACGTGGTGGAGTTACAATGAGGTGAATGATCTCCATAATTTATGATCCAGGCCACTTGCCTGCAAGTGGAATATCTATTTCCTGCCAAAATTCTTCACACTTTATAAATTTTCGCCTTGTAAAGCAATGAAACGAGGTAAGTCTTGAGTGCCCCTTGGGTGTGGTGAACAACTAAAATAGCTGAAGCATTAATCAGAAGTTTCTAGGAGTTAAGGTGCACTGGAAGCAGAGATAATTCTGATCACCATGTCTCGTAGTGCTTGCCCCAACTTCTGGCAGTATGCGCTTTTCGATGAGACTCGAGATAGCTAACTTGTTTGCTTTGGCTTAGTGCAAAAATGTCTTTTTCAAGTATGCTCTACTGCGAAGTTTTCATAGCACTGGGTATTGATGGCACTGTGAGAGGTTGAATAGCATTGCTGACTCTGTCTAACGACAATTGGCATGGATTAATTCGTGCGTATTTACAGTCGCTGTGTTGATGAGTCGCTTAAAGCCATGTGGTATTCTTGTCAAACATGCTTTTCTTCTCTGGGTTAATTCAATGATCCACTGTCAGTCGTCTATTTAAAGGTTAAAAACTTCTCTTTATGGAACAAACGTACATTGGTATAGCTCGGAGCAATTATGTGCTTCCACTGAAGCATGAGATGAATTGTCTGGCATCGCGTTTGTTGCTCGGTAAAGCACCTTTTTGTGAGGGATCAGTTTGAGCTGTATTCGGTGAGGGGCTGAGTGTGTTCCCACTACGGTGTTTTAATCGTACGTCAGGAAAGGGCACCCGCAAATGATACAGATGCTCTGCACAACAGGCATTAGAGACGCTAGTGCAAACAGTCATTTAAGAGCTACACGAAAAATGGGACCGAACAAAAGAAAATGTAACATTGCTTAAACAGGGCTTTAAAACCTTCCTGCCTCTAAGAAACTCGGAATATTTTACGCTGCTGACACAGAGGTTAAAAGGTTGAGCACATTTTACAAGCATGTGACCTCTAAGCAAGCAAGAAGCATGAAAATGCTCGCTTAAATTTAACTATCATGGTAAAAAGAAATGTGTGAGAATTGATTACTCTAAAGTGTGCACATGAAACGCAGCACTGATGCGAGATAAAATGATAGGAAGATAGGCCATTACATTAGCAAACACGGGATGCATTTCTAGGGGCGCATATATAAGCCGCGTTGAATGGCCTGTTTTTTGTATCGACATTCCTCTGCGACTTTACTGTTGACGATTCTGATTCGAAAAGAAAGATGCCTTTTGATTAAAAAGTTCTTTGGGATTTTCAAGTTCCACATAAAGTGCCACCAGCAGTATCTGCATCAAAATAATTTACTGATTCTCAAAGCGAATTTGAAAGCTATACTTTGTCATCAAGAAAGTAAAATTAGCTCAACTTGGTAAAGTTCAACTGCGATACAGCTTTGCAGCCGAGAGGTCCTGATAAATTGAACCGATTTGATCCCATTTTGCCAGCACTGACCAAAGCAAAAGAGGTGGGAAAGCCCACTGAGATGGGCGAAATTTCCTTAAAAGTGTTGCGTTGGTCATTTTATCCTGTCTCATTATATTTGCAAAATACAACAAGTCTTTATAGGTTTAACCATTGCAAAAGATAAGCGATAGGCAAGAAAGAAGCAATCAGCTCTTGTTTGCACATGCGTGGATAGGCCTGCCACACGGGACTGTTCCCGTCATGGCACTAGAATTTGAAAGTTGCAGTCCACTAGCTTCGTCCACGCAACTAACAATCTCATAATGGCAAATCGCCCTCTGCAATTAAAGACTTAATAATGGGTGGACCAATAATTCAGTGAAGACTAAAAACCTATTATCTCGAATGTTTTGAAAGGAATAATATGTGCACAAGTATTTTTGCATAGGCATTGGTCTGCTAACAATGCCTGCGTCATACCTAAGGGCAACGACTGATAAAACGGCTCTGTTTACACTTTAACAGTAGAAGGTTTTGTAAGAAAAGTAAGTATCAAGGCAACGGCATAGTAAGAAGTGTCGCATGAACCATGATGGCAACATCTACCCTTGCACTTGCCAACTTTGCGTGGAGAGATTCGAACGGCATGATCATTAGGGTGGCAGACCTTGTATAATCTGCTTCTAGTGACACGGTATTGGTTAAAATCGAATACTTGTTTTGTCTGAGTCGTCTAGCACCTTCCCCTCGCCCACTTGGCTCTGTTGCTATTATAGCTTTTAAGGAATTTTTGCACCAATGACCTCGATGCCACCAAGCACTTGGGAGATTGAGGTCTAGTGACATTCTCGAACTACACCACTCAGAGACAGTTTCACCAAATCCTGCGATGCCCTTTATACTGTTTTGTATGCTTGACCGTGGATGCTCCTAGGGGCTCCTAACTGATGCCAAAATTCAGGGCTTCTAATCTAAGTATAAACGAAAATAAGACAGAAAAGAGAAATGATAATTTGCAGTTTGCAGGGTTATGTTGTAAGGTGGGGTTTGTGTTCGCCTCAGAGATTGTCAGCAATAACTCAGCCCATAGGCTTGCAAGACCTCAACTGATTCACTTCATTATGCAGTAAATGTCTTTTGTTTGTGAACTCCATTTGTCATGAAACACGTATTCAATTTCAGGAAGAGGGTCAAGATCATGATTCATGGAAGTCCTGTGTCTTGTTTTACCTTCGATCTGTGCCAGCCTGACATGTTGCGTCCCTTCAAAGCGCACTTAAAGCTCACAAATGGGCTGAGCAGGAGGTCTCTCACCCTAATTCATCATGACGTACTTCACTTTTAGGATCCCAAAAAAGCAATGCCAGGTAATACATGTCTTGGCATGAAAAACTAGATGAGAAATAGATGGATGAAGGGACAAGGCAGCAAAGACGACGAATGGAGTTGAAGGTGGACAGTTAGGTGCTGGCACAGCTAAATTCACTGTATGAACCATGTCAACATTGGAGCTATACTTTTATCCCTCTCGTGACTTCTGTTAGAGTGTACTCGAACCGAGACTACAAAGTGGATCTGACTACAGCGACTAGAATTGAGAAGGAAAGTGGAGAGCATGGTATCGATGTGGATGAATACGTTGATAACATCTGATGCAATTCCCTAGTTACCTCAAGTTGTCAGACAAGCAATTGCGAATGCTTGGGTCAAGTTTCATGCGGCAGTTGATCTGAATACCAAATTCAGTTGTCAAATAATCAGCTCTAGTAGAGCATTTGTAAGACGCAATGCCTTAGAGCCAATCTGGCAAAAAACTGTTTGCTATTCATTTATCATTTTGGAATGTACCAGGACATATCATTTCAGTAATAAGCTATAAAGTAACGAGTATTACCGACATCCCAAGGTATGCTTTATTTCTTTGAGTCCTGTAAATTATGCATGCCAGATAAGCAAGACTTGACTGGGCTGAAGTTCAGGTTCATGGTGATTATTCAGAATGTTCACATTCCTCCTCTGCTATGCCAGTGGACACCTCCGCTGAGTGACTTCTGTAATACCAAGATGCAGTGGACAAACTAGCCAATGCAATACAAATATAGGAATGTACAAATTAACTGTTATTCTTCTCTTTGAGGTTGAGGGAGTAAGTTTTCTGCGCAAAAGAGGCCTCAATGTGTCTAAAATCTTGATTCTTAGCACCAGAACTATCAGTGTTCGAATAAATTAGCTTTAGGTCATTGCTCGCCATAGCTCTTGTCAGCTTTGGTTCAGCCAGCTAATATGCAATATTTCCATCGCTTCGCTTCTTTTGGAGTAAATGCCTTTTCGTTGTGACCAAATTTGCCTGTAATTTTACTTTTTATCAGCTTAGAATTTCGCGCTCCTTCATGCACTCTTGAAAAGAGCAAATAAGGACTCTTCACCTTTTCATTCATCAGGGCCATTTCCACTTTCAATGTCCGTTGCAGTAGGAAGCCATAAAAAACAAATGCTTAAGCAGTGTTAGACGGATAGAGAGGTAAGACAGAACCACAGACGACGAATGAAGACGGAGGATGACGGCTAGTTACTGGTATAACTTGCATCAATGTATGGCGCCACACCGTTCCCAAAGCGATGCATTGGCTTCTCTNCCATTTCCACTTTCAACGTCCGTTGCAGTAGGAAGCCATAAAAAACAAATGCTTAAGCAGTGTTAGACGGATAGAGAGGTAAGACAGAACCACAGACGACGAATGAAGACGGAGGATGACGGCTAGTTACTGGTATAACTTGCATCAATGTACGGCGCCACACCGTTCCCAAAGCGATGCATTGGCTTCTCTCGTGGCGTCTGTTGTAGTGAACACAAATAATGACCATAGAATGGGTCCCAGCACGATGGCTAGTTCTCAGAGAGGACAAAAGAGCAAAATGGAGGGGCTGTATTTGATGTGAAAAACTTGTTGGCACCATATGATGCGACGCTCAAATTGACTTAAAGCAACGGACTAACCATTGTGAACGCTTTTTAGCAGGAGGAATTACGCTCAGATTATTTGAGTCACAATGGACGCGATGTTATGTGCTTACGTCACGAGTTATTCACACTGACAGCGAATGCGTGGAGCAAGTCCAAACGTGCAGTTAAGGAATGGGAAGAATCGAGTATTTTGGGCTTGGCCGCCAACCAGCATCAACAAACCTGTCTTCCACCATACAGTAGTCGTCGTGAATTCAATCGTCCTTTCAAGTAAAGCTCAGGTTAGGTGCACACGACACCGAAGTCCAGCAAGGAGTTTGCAGGAGATCAACGTCGTCTTCTAGAACATTGACGCGTACAAGTCAAAGGCAGCATAGCAAATTCCTTTCTCTCCTTACAATGGTTAGAATCCCCGGCGGTGCTTAAAGGGTCTTTACCATCCACCTTAACGCCCTTGGAGAAGCATGTAACGTCTGTGTGAGATGGAGAAGAGAAAATTTGACAGGCCATTTAAGATTGAATGCACATAGAGCTGTTACTCCTAAATTAGCGACAAAAGCATTCCAAGGATTTGGGATGAATTTCCAGGAAAATAGGCCCTGTAATAATAAAAGCATTGGAAAAGCAAGATGGATAGTATTTATATGACCGCGTATAGGCGGATTTACTGGTAAATGAATACTGCGTTGCATGGACTATTGGATGTTAAATGTGGAACAGGCTCCGCTGCAGTTTTGACTTAATAAAAAAGACCAGCTAATGCTGAAACTTTTGCTTTGTCTATAAAGTCAATGGATAGAAACTGTTCCACTTACATCGGATCAAAAATTACCAAATAATGTACCGTAGGGTGCGATAGATTACGGAAATCCTTTAGATAAGGACTAAAAATAATCTTTTATGTCCTTCTGCTTGCATTTACCAAATCCCACTGGAAGCCTTTGCAACATACATCACTCAAGTTCGTGCTTCCCTCTTCCGTCTTTTCGCTTGCCTGCAGCATCATTCTTGTCCTATTTACTACTCATATACATGAGTTTGTTTATGCTCTTTCAGTTAACTTAGTGATCAGCACAATGTGCCAGTTAATTTGGCTGAAACAACCCCTAAATACCGCTCTGGCTTTGTCTGCCTTACGACGAGACAACGAATTCGCATAGCATCTTTATCAACGTGGAATCCAAACTAAGGTGTGGTCAAGATCAGCAAAGTGCACCAGACCAAATGCGAATGCTAAAAATAGGACCCAATTTCAAACGCAATCGCAAAACTTATTTAAGTAGTTCCAATCTCACGCAACATCTACACTACTTCATTTCGAGTCACCTACGTCCCCTCCTCCGCCACTCCGAGCTTCCATATGTATTTTAGCTGATTAGCGCATCAGCACTGTTGGCGCAGAATCACTCATTGCTACAAAGCTGGCTGCCAAAGAAACTCGGAGTTTTACACAAGCAAACCTTCTGCCTTGTAGACAATTAGCTGTAAGCAATATGCATTCAGAAAGGCAATCAACACAAAATCTTAGCACTTCACGCCAAAACACTACCCATGGGTCATTCAAACAATAACCCTATCAGCCATCAAGTGTAAAGCCGACCACCTGAACCACAATCTGTGTACACAATGACAGGATTTGGCATCGGCTTTCCCAAGGGTGATTGGTAGCTATCCAAAATCAACTCTCGAATTATGCGTTACCGAAAGAATGGTCAGTCCTCCTATTCATTATTCTCTGCTTCATTATCTACCTTTTTGCTCACTCCTAGACCATAAATTTACATGCGGTATGCGGGCATCAACTGCAGGAGTTCCTTCAATTCTTAAGTCATTTGCCGCCTCTTTTACTAAAACATTACCAGACATCGCCACGAGTTATTACAGGATTCATGTAGCAAGATGGCTATCTCCCATGCTACACAGGGACCTTTCGCGTATTTGGAGGGGCTGGTCAACGTTGACATGCAAAGCAAGAACAAAGGTTGCATTTCTGACTAGCATATCCTTCATTCGCATAACATGTAACCTAACACCGCTTATCTAAACCCGTCGCAGCCTGACCAGCGTAAACAACTCCTTATGGACAATGACTGCAGCTCAGAGGCTTATACTATGTTCTAGACTGCAAATGCTTAAGAGAACGTGGTGAAATCATAATCTCCTCTTTGCAAATACTTGTTTTCTTGGTCAATTTTATGCTGCTCTCCGTAGGATAGTGTACAAATAAGTACTTATGCAGTACAAGAGTTAAACATCGTGTCGTTTTGAGGACTCAGACTATGCATTTCTCGAATTGATAGCACAACCTTCTGCATGGTCTGTTTACAGTAAAGCATTTGCTGTTGCAAAGCACAACATCATACTCTCGTGAGAGCTGATTGCAAGCATTACCCATCAACAAACGCTTCACATTTACGATTTAAAGCGGCATCACTAGCTCACAGCAATAATTCAATTTCGATTGCTGCAATGAAACTCACAGGCCGTCTCTCCTTTTGCACTTCTCGTAGAACATTACAGATGCAGAAGTAAAGCAAAACCGGTACGTAGGTTGGTCGCCGGCGCAGAGTTGTGGCAATAAATAGTAGCCAATAGTGTGTTAAATGGCACTTATGCTCTTAAAGCACATCACATGTGCCAAGAATCAACTTCGGCCCAATAAATTAAACAGTTACGCATCTGTTGAAGTAAACTATGCCGCAGCTCTCACGTAGCCACACAAATGAGTTACGGCCAACAGTGCCGAACATCTCCATTACTAATTCATACATGCGCAACGCAGCACCTTTAGCCGTTCCCGACCCCCAAGAAGACTACAAGAGACAAAATATTCAAGCAGAGTGAAGGCACAACGGCGAGGAATCAAGTGGTCTACCACCAACACCCGATACTCAATAAACTACCTCTCCTCCTAGTAATTGTACTTCATCTGCAGTCTCCTCCTAGTCTCTCATAGTGGGAGCGGCTTCTGTAGGGCACGGTGAGAATGCGCTAACAATCACGCCCGAAAGCAAGAAAGTCAAAATCTTGTTGATATCACGGCCTCAAGACCACTATGTTGACAAAACCATTAAGATTTGATTTGGCTACCAGTCTGAAATCTACTATCGCGTGGCTACCATACGACCACAAGCTTAAACAACTGCCTTAGACAGCGGCAAAACTCAGCACCATCAACTTTGAAAATCGGGCACAAAAGGAAGCTACGAGGTGGAGTCTGTATGCTGATCTAAACCATTTTAAGCAAGGATTAACAGATCGTTGAATAACCAATCCTTTGTTTCTGAGCCTACCTCAAACCTACAATTTGATGAGTTCTAAGGCACCGNCGAGGTGGAGTCTGTATGCTGATCTAAACCATTTTAAGCAAGGATTAACAGATCGTTGAATAACCAATCCTTTGTTTCTGAGCCTACCTCAAACCTACAATTTGATGAGTTCTAAGGCACCGCAACACGTTTTGCAAAGATAATCCCAAAACAAACCAGTGGACTCGAAGTCCATGAACATTCAAAATGCGAAGTTTGTCGCAACCTCGTTGTGCCTGCCACCATTACAAAACTTGAACTACACATATAACGCACCCATCAGCAAGCATAAATTAGTGAAGGGACATATAGACGATTGGTAACAACGCGTTGTTTGCACAAAAACGCACATCGATGATTTCGTTGCATGAGAAGGTAACAAGTCACGAAATGCAACCCAATCTTACCTGAGGAATGTAATGAGCAATAGCAAAGGCGGGATTCGCATTCAGTATTGTAAGTTGATACTTTTATGTAAGTTGATACTTTCATGCTTAGCTAATAATGCTTTACCAGAAATAAGCATTCCCGCCAAATCAAAAGCTAAAAACGCAGTGCATGCTAAGTGTAGCCCATATTCACACAAATTCTCTAGTTTATATACAGATGAAGTCTACCTAGCTACACTCCGAGCTTACTCCAAACTGTCAAAGAACCAACACGAGAATGGACACTTGAGGTAGCCGCGTGAGACCTAGTCGGCATGACAAGTAGACGCAGTTGGGCTTTGTCTCTATTAAGCGAGCATTAAATTTTAAAAGCAGCTTACCTAAGCTTCGGCGTTAAGTAAAGTAAATTCAGTGTTCTTTTGAGCCTTTAACAAAACATTAAGTTATAACAGAACAACTAAGGGCATGCATTCAAAGCCTGGGGAGGCAAAATAGCACTACAATAATGCAATGCTTGGTTCACTTATCCACATTTAGTTGGCCACGTCTCTCAAAAATTTGGTTAGATGGACTTTGCTCGCTACTGCCCTCTAGAATTCTAGTCTTTTGGCATAAAGTAGATCGTATTTTGGGTTATGATTGGGGCACGAGGTTAAGGTCGTGCACATTTTTAATAAATGGTACTTGCATACATTCGGAAGACTACCGCTTGATCGCCCATTTCTTCCCACTACGGTGCTTGTAAGTGCATTTATGTTCTTCCAAAGTGCTTGAAACTGTGAAGCCTGGACAATCTTCAAAATCCTACTGCAGAACAGGGATGCCTTTTGAGAAATTCGTGCCTTTTCTTAATGCCACGAACTAAATTTTGCCTGCTCTACGGAAATGGAGGAGGCGTCGAGGCATATTTTTGTAAACCCATGGAGGGTCTTGTAGCTGGTACGCAATTCTCTACCAGATCAGGTATTGAAATCGGGAATAGTTGCCACTGGCCGTGCAGTGCTTGTTAAATGCGGAATACTGCGTGTCGAGTATTTTGTTTGCTAGAAGTACAGTCCAGTAAAAGGTCAACACGATTGGGCAGCGGAAGTGGAAAACAGCAAGGCTTGACAGCAACTCTAGCTATTTCTTAACGTCTATTTTAGCGCGTGAATAGATAAGGAAAGTAGATAAATAGATGTATACGCATAATAAGTGCTTATTTGAACTAACACAGTAAGTAAATGCCAGGCACTTAGAAAGGTTATAGCCCTTCACTAAGTTACGCCCAACTACCCAAAACTTATCGGCAGCAAAAGACAAAAACAACTCTAAAACTACCAAAACAATCTTGACTCATTGCTTAAAGCATTGCACAGCGAAAAAATGGACTTGAGTAGGCATTGTATTTGGGAAACAAAACGTCCTGACAGTCACCTCGTGAAGCCTTTGCGTCTACTCTAGCAAGCAGGCGTACGAAGGAGGCTAACTAACATTCAAAGGACCTAATGACAAACATCAGAGCACAGCTAGTAAAAAGAACTAACTACTTATCAAATTTTCGACATTTTACAACAAATAAATCCCTCACCAATCAGGGACGAGGTCTCTAAAATGCACGCCAATTACGTGGTTCATTTACAAATCTAGCTATTCACTTCAATGTTAGTTCGATTAAGCAACAAAACCTTCAACCCTTTCTAAATTTTTGGCAATTTGAAAAGTTTCCACTGCTACTGAACTTTTTGCGTCAGAGTTAACGATTGTTTAGGGATTAAATATATAAACAGCATAAATTACCACCACCGGATGGATGAGTGGTTTGTGCTCTTCTCAGCAGACGCCTCATTGCTGACTCATCCACTTCGGGTGGCTGGTCGATCAATGGATCAATAAAATCGTATTAGCTCTCTGCCTAGTCGGTCGGACATTTACTCATGCATTCAAATCAAAAATAGGTAAGTGCAAAATGATTTCAGCATTTGCCCAATTTTATGCCACATAGGGCTGTCAATCATTACAAAAATAGACCAATTTTTAGAACGCATCGTATATCAATAAAATCGCATTAGCTATCTGCCTAGCCGGTCGGTCCATTTACTCATGTATTCAAATCAAAAATAGGTAAGTGCAAAATAATTTCAGCATTTGCTCAATTTTATGCTACATAGGGCTGTCAATCATTATAAAAATAGACCAATTTTTAGAACGCATCGTAGAATTCGATATTGCTAATGCTCGGTATGCGGGCAAATTCTTGTCTATTTGACTTACTGTGTATAGGCGCCAAGCCATTTTTAAAACCAACGTTAATATTTACAGGTTTGCCTCTTGAACGACCGTTTCATGTGCGCCGAGTAAATAATTGTGAAGGTTTAAGACAATTGGCCGGCATTGCAGATGAAAATAGCTGCAAGGGACATCTTCAAACCTTATGATAGATTTGTGCATGAGTTGAGTCTAGCACTCGTCTAACTAAATTTGCCGAAGATTTCGATTCGTCAGGCATAGCGCTGACAGTTGGAGTCACAGTATGTGGAGGAACATTTCACTAAAAGGGCAAAGCGTGGCAATGGTTGCCGGATTAAAATGTAGCAACCTATATTCAATTCTTTGAAGTGTGGATTACAAGTAGTAAGATATTGGAGCCGTCTGTCCAACGTCAAAAGCGTTAGTCAAGGGAGCGTTGTCAAGACTGCCAGTGGAGATGTCTCTTTAAATGGTTCTCATCGCACTTCCACCAGCGTACTTTGCTAAGGAGTTCCTACGAATTTAGTATAGCACACCAGCAAAAGGACTGCATGAAAGGTGAGTTGGTTTACTGATTTAGCCTCTCCAAATAGTAATCATTCAAACATCAACTAAATCCCACGCACTTACAATGGCCTAGTTTCTTCCCCCGTTGCAATGTTCTGTAAATTGAGGCAGGCACCTTGTAGTGGAGGAAAGAAGTATAACAAGGCCCAAAAGGCGATCAACTCAAAGGACAGCTTCACGGTATTGTTCTCGCCATTTCTTTTTCGCCAGTGCCTCCCTTCCACTTCGTTTCCTCTTTGCCTCGGGTCTTCATTTCATTCTACGCTTCCACCGCCTCCATCCCCAATTGCTCGTCAGCTCCAACCTCTCACCACTACGTTCTCTAGCCGTCAAAGGACCACAACAAATAGGTATGGGTAAGTTGTAACATCAACTTCTCCTCCTCTCATTGTGCCAACTTCATTCGCTCTTTCTTACCTAATTTGCGCGCATTATTTTGATACATTTACGTCTGATATCCGGTGTAAATCACGTAGTAAGGAAAGGCTATACTTAGCCTCTTCGTGTGTACCGTTAAAAAATTCCTTTGGAGTGAGCTCAGTTAAATGGCCAGAGATGGGAGAAAGGAAGGCGATAAAAGGCTGCACCGCAGTACTGTGTAGAGTGTTCTACGGCATCCACTTCCAATCCGCCTTTTTCCTTTTTTGCTTTCTTTCCTCTTGATCTCACGGTTTTCCATCTCTTCGCCTCCTCCTCTATCTTATTTTGCCTCTTCCACTTGATCGGGCATGTTTCTTTACTTCAAGGGAAGAAATGCATGTACCGCTAGGATTCGTTCAAGCGCATCTCTGCGAATACGCACCGGGAGCTTCCATTTGTTACCTGCATAGAAATCTCTAAAGGTATTGCGCTGATTCTTTTAATTAAATTTTATGCCTTTCACTGCATTCATTGTGCCGCATTTGCTCTTAATGGCCCTTACATTCGTGTACAGCCACTAAGTAAACAGTGTTGGTGGCAGGCCTACTCAAGTGCAACACCCTACCCCAAATCCATGTCCAACTGTGGCAGTACTGCATCACGGTACACGAGACTATGCCTAACTAGCTCAGCCTGCAGTGTGCTGCAACAGTACAGACTAGGTTAGCCACCTCAGGCGCCTTCATACGTTACCGGTATAGTCAACCGCAACACTCTAGGTTGGCCCGCCTAATCGACCCGGAACAACTCTTCGCAACATAAAGTGAAGTTTTCGCTTTTTCTTTTGGATGCTAGGCATCACAGTACACACGCAAGAAACAGGTGTGACGACATTCTCGAAATGGAGGGATGGGAGCCTACTTATCTCCTTTTCCTTTCCCATACTCCACTCCTACGCGTCTTTGGTGAGGGTCTTTCACGTACCTCACTATGCGCGACATGCTCTTAAGTACTGTCTCCTGCATTATGCCTTATCATGTGTGCTCTATGCATTCGTCTCGCGCAGAGAAGAGGAATGAGTAGTCGCCCGCATTTCATTCCCTTGCTTTTATTTTTCCACCCAACTGCCACAAGAAATTCTTGCTCCTTTGCCTCCTTCACACTTCCCTTACCTCTATCTCCTTCAAACGCAATATCAATTAGCCTCTTCCTCCTCCTTCACCTACCTCATTCTCTGTCAGCGCCCTCTTGGTGAGTTCCCTACATCTCTCCACTAGTCTCATCTTTGATTATGGCATAATTAAATAATGCAAAGATTAATAGCCTAGAACAGACTAGCACAAGCTGGACTGAATATGACTAAGTCACATTTCACTGAGGACTAACACTTGTTTTTCCTACACCATCCAGCCTTAGTTTATCTCCTACCCCTACACTTACTCTCCCAGAAGCGATGATGAGTGCGTTGCTCCTAGTTTCTACTTCGTAATTTACAGGCCGGCCGAACTGCTACCTGCACATCTCACTGTCTACGCATTTTTTCATCCTTGTAGAGACTGCCTCAGCCAGGAGCCCTGCAATAGTGTGCGCAGCAAATGAGCTCTTGACTGAGGTATTAAGACAAATCCTGGATGGCTGGTCAACGTGTAGAGTAACCCACCAAAGTAGATTAAGTTACAGGGTGTCTGGTATTTTCTCCCCTGCGATCTCCTCATCACATCCACTTCCTCCTCTCCTTCCCCTTCCTTCTCCCATGTCTATCTTCTCTGTCGCCCTCGCGTGCTCGACAGTTGGCTCGAGGATAACGATGTCACTGTGGTGTACGAAGACGTGGAAGAATTAGATCCCATCCATCCGTCTACTCATCCATATCCAACGATGGACTCCTCGTAGTCAAATAGTCGGACAGGTTACATTCCGATTTTATCCTTCTCCACCAACCCAACCTCGTCGTCATCACACAGCGCTCATGCCTGTTGCCTTCCGCTGGAAATGTGTTCCATTCTATTGTCGCGAATAAGGCCTGAGTAGGGGCAGAAATACAAATGAGTGGATTTGAGCAGAGGAAGCTAAATGAAGGCTAAAGACTGCTGCTGTTGCAAGTGATAAGGCAGGTGAGCCAGTGTGAAATCCACTCACACATGAGGAAGTCGCCTTTTGGAAAATCGTCTTGTCGAAGCCAGTGCTGTCGATGTGAGGAGCAAGGAGGAGCTAAGAAACTTCGACTAGCTCCACGACAGGCTGACATCTCTAAAAGTGCGAATAAATTGCAATGTGAGGCGCATTTATTGCTTTATTGATGGATCATATTGGATTATTGATCTGTAGGCCAATAAAGGAAGATGGCCTTGTAGACGGGTGGATGGCGCCAATTACGGTTGTGTGTGGTTGCACTTGTGTAAGCAAAGTGATAACTAACTTTGGGTGCTATTTAGCTTGTATGGAATGACAGAGATTGGAAGGAATGGGTGATAATGTGTTACAATTTTAGCAGGGACATCGTTGTCCGTCCATGCTTCCCGTCATATCATGCAAGGGTTAGTTCAGTGACACTAAATTCAATTATGGTGGGATAGAGTATTGTGTAGCCCAGGTGGTAAGCAACTAGGCGAAATGGGAATAATTTGCTGTCCTGTTGAGTTAGTATTCGATAAACTGAGCTGCTATATGGATGCTGCACTAATCATGCAAAATAATAAAGTTGGCGCGGAGTAATTGTGGGGCACTTGTGTTTTCTAATTTTTGGAAATTTGTTGTCTCGTTTAAACAGGTAAGTGCAGTTGGAGTGACTAGTTATCCTATGCAGTCGCTGAGGTGCCTTTATGTAATTTTCCATCAAATATGCTGACCCGAGTTTGGGTAGATTTTGTCTTTGGCTTCCTTTGGTAGAAAAATTTACTGCAACTTGCATGCTGCTTGCTAAATAACTCCTCAGTGCAAGCCCGTTGCAACGAGAGGTTGAGCGATAGTGCGCAAATAAATGGTGGGGAACTTGAGCATAGGCTGAACCACTAAGTGGTGGCGGTGGAGGAGAAGGAGGAGGAGGAGGAGAAGGAGAAGGAGAAGGAGAAGGCTGAGGCATCTGCCTGACACTGGTGGTGCAGTGACATATTACACATTGTTGATGTGGATAAAAGTGATTGTCAAAAGGAAGCAGTGTCAAGAAGTGTGTTAGGTGGCGAACAAGAAGCCTAGATTACAGGTCCTGAAACTCAAGTATACGCAGCTAACATAATAAATGGGAGTCAAAATTCGTAGGATGCATGTTATTTGTCATGCCAAATGATACCTAAACCTTTAAAGTTATTCTAGCCTTGCCAATGTAAAAGAATAACCAGGCGGCGGCAGTTTGTTGCAAATCTGCTACTTATCATCCACTAAGTGGCAAACATCCATTTTCTTCAAAAGCATTAACACTACTCACTACTTCTTCTCTCCCCTGCCCCATTCATTACAAAGAATCGCAAAGAATTTTACCCAAATTTAATAAAACAATATAAGAATTGCCATCTATGACTGTAAAAAGGACGTTTGTTATA
>LWMK02000293.1:0-33012 GCA_001693075.2 Taenia saginata | reverse complement strand
ATAAAGAAGGCAAGAGCGGCTGCTTGCACGGAACACCTTCCCTGTCTTTGATGGAAACCGATTCAGATAGGGGTTTTGTTAACCAGGAAGGAGTCTGGAGTTTCGTCTGAATTATTAGAGATGTGGTCATGTAGAAAGTGAGAGACAGGGGCTTTTTAAATCTGTTAAGGTAAGCTAGAAACTGGCTGCTATAATTAGGTGGTCCTTACTCAGCGAAAAATGTGCAGTTATTACAAGATATGCACAGGTATTGGGGGCACGAATGCAAGCAACCTTTGCCACAAAGGCTCGATAATTTTACCTCCTCCCCCAAAAAAGGATTTGAATCTGGTGACTTGAAGAATCACCTAGGTGATGTGCAAGGTCAAAAAAGTGAAAATTCTGAACCACAAGGAAGGCTACTTGCTAGCACTCTATAGCAATGGGGACTCCCAGCACTTCCTCAGAGTGGCAGCATAGGGCGAAAAACTGATATGGATGATGGGATGGGTTTATAAGTCGATTCTACACAACCGTTGGATTCCAAGTGGTGGTCGGCTAGGCCGCTTAGTCATTGTTCAGATGGATCCCAGCTGTAAGGCATGATGATTTTGCTCCTCTTTGTCACAAATTACTCCATTTGCGCATCCCATCGCTTTTTCTAAATATTGCTAGCTCAACTCTGGTTCCTTTGATAAAGTGTATTACACTGCCATTTTAGTATCGTTATAGTATGTTTGAAGCTTTATAGTATGTTTGAAGCTCGCTTGGTTGACTGTGCAGGTGGGAAAGGAGACCCTCTTCCCATGTTGTTTTTTCATCCTCATCGCTTAACTGACCGCCTTTATGCTCTACTGTCCTCAGCTTTTCCCCTCCCCGAAGACAAAGAAGGATATCATATTCGCCCAAAATGCGTGGACGTGCATTTAACATGGCAGCGACACACGCCACAAAGGTACAACGATGAGGCGAATAAGTCGCCCATCGCCAAAGCCCGTCATTCAACAGAGCATCTACGCATTACATAGGCCACTTCGCCTTGTCCAGCACCGTCTCCCGTTCTCTCCTCGGTAGGGGTACTGCATCGTCAGGGATTACTGCATCGTCAGTCTTCTCGTCCCCCGTGGTGTAGACTAATTCTGTATGGGATGGAACAATGTGCTAACCATCACGCGTGTCTACGATCAGTGGAGGAAATGCTGGCCTAAAGCGAAAAGTCAAACTCCTGTCAACGATGCATCAGCACGACAGCTATAGTGGCAGAATAACTAAGCTTTTATCTGCATGTCGGTCTAAAATCTATTGTCACATCGCAAGCATGCAAATACAAGCTCTACCGCTTGTCTCAGGAAGCGGGTATGCAGTCAATACCATCAACTGGCAAAGGACCGTTAAACAAGGCACACATACAAGATTCCTAAAATCGCACTTTTTCATGCCACATAAGCCGCATAGGCAAGAATCTGCAGAAGCAAGTGGAACATGAAGTTGTTGGGCATTTTCCGTTTCTCCCACAAATTAATCACACTCCGGCAATAAGTCATCTCATACATGTGTGCGTCACCAAAATTGCCTCTTTGGACAAGCTACCCACTCTTCGATAACTTGCGTCTTAGGTCTTCAACTAGCAATAAGTCGTACAGGGAATCATGCTTACATATGAAGGCCTCGTAGTATAGCCACACTTCCAACTACTCCACACCTACTTTAAGTCTGTCCCACCTCATACCATGGTGGTAAAGGCGACTAAGCCTGAACATCTTGGGTTAAAAAAGAACAAGCAAAACTAATAAGTGCATGAAGATAATTACATCTTATTCGACTTACCCAGCATGCTTACCAAGTTGCCGGTTCACTTCTGTTTCGCTCTCGCGAGGCACTCTCACACCGCACTCAGTCGTTCAGAAGTCCACGGTGAATGATTAGCCAACACTAAGCAAAGCAACCTGCAACAGGATCGATGGGTGGAATCGCAACACCGCAGCTGTCCACGACAACAAGTTCAAAGGCGCCTAGTGCTGTCGTAGTGATATCCTATGAGTCGGCTTCTACATCCATATTCTCCCTTGCCATCGCCATCGACGGCAGCAATGAATGTTGTTGGCAGCCTGATGAGCCTGTGATGGAGTTAAAAAGGATCCCATAGGCGGCGTTTAAGGTGGCGGCGGCAGAGGAGAGAGTGTTGGACAGTAAGACCGCTCAACATCAGCAGTCACCATCCCTGAGAGGCTAACAAAGTCAACCCAGAAATACTGTGCTGCTCACTAATGACTTCAGCTTATCACAAGAGATTTCAAAGAACGAAATCACTCTCATCTTACTTTGGGCTTACAACAACTTTAGCACCAAGTAAAGCCAAATGCTTGACAGACTTTCAACACTTTAATTACACATGAGGTCCCACTCGCCACAGAACCCTCCTTTATGAAACAACCCGCCGCATAACAGGCCACCGGGACAACTTAAATCAATCCCTCCCACAAGCGCTCAGCATTACGAACAAACGTGGAAGTGCTGACCATGGAAAACGAAAACTTGACCATTTCTTCTCCGTGAATCTCATTCAATAAAAACTTCATGCAAACGCATATGCATTCCGAACTATACACATAGG
This sequence comes from Taenia saginata, assembly GCA_001693075.2. NCBI lineage: Eukaryota > Metazoa > Platyhelminthes > Cestoda > Cyclophyllidea > Taeniidae > Taenia > Taenia saginata. The sequence goes on along the minus strand of LWMK02000293.1, from coordinate 30,419 downwards.
TGTACATGACTACCAATAGATACGTTCCATGAACTAAAAAATGATGACCTGGAAAATAACACAAAAAGGCATCTCTGTACACAGAGAAAAAAACTAAATAGCAAAATAAGGAACATGCACCTCAAATCGCAACGATGAACAAACGCTGATTCACCAAAAGGGACTGCACTAGATTTAATAAAAATTGCATTAAGACTCCTCAATTTCACTATTTCAGCTTTCGCACAATCACCACCGCAACTCACCATCCTTTCCAAATGGGACAGTAAGCCCTTCTACCACGCCGACTCTAATCTCACGCTCGTCTCATCGCTTTAGCCAGCGTCCTTACAATTACCCAATGCCCATGCCAAATGGGGTAAAATCTATCGAAATGCCATTAAATATACCGAGAGTGTCCATGACATGATCCACATCGCAGGACCAAAGAGACGCCCTCGCAGGTGACTCGGCACTCTCGCCCTGCCTACCATTCCACAGATCTTCCAAGTTTGGGGTGCTTAAAAAAGATACGAATAGCCACGTAGTGAATTCCAACGCACTGCAAAACTAAAACACACAAACGCAAGTAACAGTCACCTCAAAAAGCCGGCAGTTAAGACGCCTACAAGGTAATACCAGCATAATAATGCAAACATTTCCAAGCAAGCAATCGCAGGCCTCCAAGTAACCATTCTTCTGCTTCTGGATCTGTCCCCAACACCAACGCATGCCAAAGCTGAACGCGCGACTCAGTGATTACTTAGGCCCCACACGACATGGTTTCCAAAAAATACCGCCAACATAAAACCAGAATCACAAGGGTAGCAAGCGATAAAATTGCAGAGAGTTCCATGTCCTTCATATCAGTTCAAGCCGACACGAACACTATAGCAATGAAGACGATTCACCCTTCACCAAGCACTATGGATGAAAAAACCCACTAACAACCAACGAAAACGTGACAAAAGTAAAAAAGCTACAGTGCATTTCAACTTGCAAGGGCGCAAAGCAATAACAAAGGCCTGATACATACTAAGTGCCATTAGGTGATACCTCATTCGTAGCAAATGATGCTTCACATGAAACACACATTTCTGCGTAAGTAAGGGTTAAAAGCGTCGTTCACATCAAGGTTAGGCAAGCACATACTGGTATCCGCCAAAATCTACGCAAACAAGGCTCAAGCATATAAAATCACAAAAAACCCACATGAAGACAAAACTCGGACTACCCGCGCTAAGGGTGTGCAAAAAAACCACAAACGCGTTTAGCATTATCTTTAAATGCTAAAAGTAATTTGATTTAGCTGACTTTTTGATTAGCATTGGGCAAAACAATTGCAACGCAAAATTTAGTTGATGTAACAGATGTTCATTAATGCAATAATGTTATTTTACGAAAGTTTTAATAAATAATTGTACACAAGAGCAGTATTTGAAACGTAAATTGGGATATTATAGGCAAATTTAAAACACTAAAGAGAAGGAAGATAACTACTTTGCATATTGGCTGTGTAATCCATTGTTTCTCTTCCGGTATTAGTTGGCCATACTTCACAAAAAAACCTGCAATGGAAGGTAAGTTTAGGCTTTATCTTTGGCACTTTTAATAATACGTGTGACAATGTCTTTAAATTTTGTGATGCATTCATACGTTGTGGTGAGTGGCATTGTAGCGTCCCGAGAATTGATTGAAGGCTAGGAGGGCATAATACAAGGGCTGAAGGCGCACATTTCGTAAACAGAGTGATTAGGGCTGCTAAAATGGATCGAAGGCTAGCCAGCTATCCCGGCTCATACAGCGTGGTCACCGAAGTCGTGATTGCGGCAGTCACAACATGTAAAGCATTACAGCCATTAAATATTTCTTTTCCTTGTATGGTGAGGGGTTTCACACTGTTAAATCTAGACTATTATCAATAAGTCTACCAAGTAATTTTTAACTTCTTCAGAACAAAGGTGCCCCCAATAAACTTGGTCCCAAGTTAATTTAAGGGTAATCACGGGCTAGGAATTGTTTTCTTTTCCGAGTGCTCACCCACGTGTAGGGGAGAGCAGGATGGGACAGGAATGGGACATAGCAAGTAGTAGGGCGTATGACGATGTTTTGATGGTTGCGTCAACATTGAATGGAGGGATGGTGATGAGAGGTAGGTTTAGTGCTTGATTAAGTGATTCGCAGTGCTCCTGCAAGAAGGCCTCAATGAGGTGGACGTGTCGATGTAGATGGCTTGCTGAGAGTTAGCTGTGGACGGGTGAGAAGAGAACAGCAGCAGTCTTCTCCAAGGTATCAGTTTGTAGCATGCTCCCCTCATGCTTCCCTTCACCCACTCATGTTCTTCTCTTCCAGTTGTCTCATTCACATGGCACCTCCACATCCTTCTACTCACTCTCGCGCATCAAATTATTTCACCTATCTACCTACCTGCCTATCCTATTATCGCCCATTTATGTGGACACACATCATCATAGACCACCGCTGTCGCCGCCACCGACATGGCTACTGGTTGTACACACAGTTATCCAACGCGTCATGTCAATCTCTTGTGCCGTGGCAACCTACCCCACCACTTGATGAGATTGACACGACGTGCATGCGCGTGTAAGATAAGGAATGAAATGATCACCCTCCATCCACCCAAATCCCCATCGTAATTCTAAATGCCAGAGCACCACTGAGTGCCAACTCTGCAGCCCCTACACTCACCTGTAGAATGGTGAAATTGCCACATGCCGAACCGATCACTCTTCCACCTACAGACCATTCACAAAAGTAGAGTGCATCCAAAGAAGTACATGTGCATCATTGTTTGTTGGAATGCAACAATTGGGCATCCAAGCTGCAGTCGAATGATTGCAACAATGGTGACTAACGTAAACTGCAGGGACAGCCCATTGTAAAGTCAATTAAACCACAGATCTACCACAGCCCATCAGCATGCACTAACCTATTTAGGCACATTGTACAATGCTAGCAAAGGTGATGTCGGTGGTGTTGTTGGTGCTAGCAGATTTGGTGGTCGTGGTAATGTAAAGTTATGTGTGAGTGTGTGTTGGTAGTCATGTGAAAAAGAGCAGAAATGATGAATTTTGAATGGGTAAATTGATGAGTAAATNCTCGCGCATCAAATTATTTCACCTATCTACCTACCTGCCTATCCTATTATCGCCCATTTATGTGGACACACATCATCATAGACCACCGCTGTCGCCGCCACCGACATGGCTACTGGTTGTNGGGGAAGCGCTGGGAGAATGGGGGTACGTGAGAGTGAGTAATGGAAGGAAGGAAGGAAGGATGGAAGGAAGGGTGGACAAAAAGGACGAGGCTCTATGGGAACTGAAGAGAAGAGCGTGAAAGAAAAGAGGAGTNTGTACACACAGTTATCCAACGCGTCATGTCAATCTCTTGTGCCGTGGCAACCTACCCCACCACTTGATGAGATTGACACGACGTGCATGCGCGTNTACATGCGATATCTGGTAGATGGAAAGCTTGAAGCAAAGGGAGAATGAGCGCTAACGCAGAAGTAATGCATGCGTCAATATTTTAAAGAAACAATTACGTTTAGTAAATAAAGACTNCTAAATGCCAGAGCACCACTGAGTGCCAACTCTGCAGCCCCTACACTCACCTGTAGAATGGTGAAATTGCCACATGCCGAACCGATCACTCTTCCACCTACAGACCATTCACAAAAGTAGAGTGCATCCAAAGAAGTACATGTGCATCATTGTTTGTTGGAATGCAACAATTGGGCATCCAAGCTGCAGTCAAATGATTGCAACGATGGTGACTAACGTAAACTGCAGGGACAGCCCATTGTAAAGTCAATTAAACCACAGATCTACCACAGCCCATCAGCATGCACTAACCTATTGAAGCACATTGCGCAATGCTAGTAAAGGTGGTGTCGGTGGTGTTGTTGGTGCTAGCAGATTTGGTGGTCGTGGTGATGTCAAGTTATGTGTGAGTGTGTGAGTGTGTGTTGATAGTCATGTGAAAAAAGCAAAAATGATGAATTTTGAATGGGTAAATTGATGAGTAAATGGGGAAAGAAAGTGAACCAGAAATGATGGGGAAGCGCTGGGTGGATAGCGGTAGGTGAGAATGAGTGAGTGAAGGAAGGAAGGAAGGGTGGACAAAAGGGACGAGGTTTTATGGGAACTGAAGGGAAGAGCGTGAAAGAAAAGAGGAGTCATGCGATGTCTGGTTAACGTGGGCAGGCGGTAGATGGAAAGCTTGAAGCAAAGGGAGAATGAGCGCTAACGCAGAAGTAATGCATGCGTCAATATTTTAAAGAAACAATTACGTTTAGTAAATAAAGACTTCATCTTAATGCTCCTACAATGGATCCACTGATGCAGAGAGATGCAGAGTCAAGGTAGAGCAAGACCTAAGTTAGCACGAATCTCACCGAAAAGGATCGCCATCTATCGTTCTCAGAGCTCCCTCCGAACCCTTAAATTTTTACTCATAATCGACCCAATATTGGACGTGCAGAAAATTAATTATTTGCCAAAATCGGACAAACTTAATACCTTAAACACTATTTTCACATGTGTTAAAGACACACTGCATTCTGTTATGACCAGTTGTTACTTTGAGTGATTTGACTGAACATGCATTATCACCAGCACAAGAACATAAAGGTTAGTTTTCCTGTCTTCCAAACACAACTCTGACAGAAAGAAGTTGGAAGGATACGTACTGCTGCAACATCAGTAATCCATGCGATGTTCAGCCTCTTCCTCGGCAGCTTTACCTTGGTGCCAACAACAGCCTTTGTCATTGGATTCTACGGTAGCAGCTGATTTGCCATTCGCTATTGCCGCAAAAGGGTGATAAGGCATCCACCCGATGGTGATAGTGTGCTTGGATGCAACATGTGAAGGTCTTGAGGGTGCAAATATATAAGTTCTGCTAAGCGCAGTGGCTGAAACGTGAAACTCACTAGGTCGCAAAGCCTCGAGACAACGATCGATTGTTCCACGTGACGGACTGGACGTCACCTGAACTCCACTCGCTTTCAAAATTTGCGACATTTGACCGCAATAATGGGAGCTACACTGAAGTTAGTGGAATGCATTACAGTCTCCCAATTTTCGCTCCAAATTACTTGGTTCATCCTCACTGTTATAAGCTCATCATGTTGGATTTTTGTGGGAAACTCTACAACACCTGCCACTCTTCCCAACCTCGATATAGGGCATCATTGACAACCTCAGGGGAAGTCAATGCTTGGAGAGGTGGTTCAAAAGACAAACAGGTTTGTGCTGATGTCAATTCGAGCCACAAATGGATACTTACACACTGGCTCGATGTAGAAGCAGTTCCCTCATGCTGTTTGTCTGTGACTGAGGATTAGGCGTGCGCACGTGAGTGAGCTCGTCAAACGGACCAAAAGCTCTGTGGATACAGCATCACTTTGCAGTCCAGTGGATGTAATATAGAGATGACGCTCAGCAGCTCCAGCCACCACTGAAATGTTCTCGAAGAGTAAACCGCTATATGAGCCTACATTGCCCTTCCGTGTAGGCGAGAACACCAAGATGCTTGTTGCCCTACTGAAGGACGTGTGCACATCACAACTCCTCTAAGTATCCATGGAAGAGGAGGGATGCACAAGTAGGATNTTAAAAGGATACGTACTGCTGCAACATTGGTAATCCACGCGATGTTCAGCCTCTTCCTTGGCAGCTTTACCTTGGTGCCAACAACAGCCTTTGTCATTGGATTCTACGGTAGCAGCTGATTTGCCATTCGCTATTGCCGCAAAAGGGTGATAAGGCATCCACCCGATGGTGATAGTGTGCTTGGATGCAACATGTGAAGGTCTTGAGGGTGCAAATATATAAGTTCTGCTAAGCGCAGTGGCTGAAACGTGAAACTCACTAGGTCGCAAAGCCTCGAGACAACGATCGATTGTTCCACGTGACGGACTGGACGTCACCTGAACTCCACTCGCTTTCAAAATTTGCGACATTTGACCGCAATAATGGGAGCTACACTGAAGTTAGTGGAATGCATTACAGTCTCCCAATTTTCGCTCCAAATTACTTGGTTCATCCTCACTGTTATAAGCTCATCATGTTGGATTTTTGTGGGAAACTCTACAACACCTGCCACTCTTCCCAACCTCGATATAGGGCATCATTGACAACCTCAGGGGAAGTCAATGCTTGGAGAGGTGGTTCAAAAGACAAACAGGTTTGTGCTGATGTCAATTCGAGCCACAAATGGATACTTACACACTGGCTCGATGTAGAAGCAGTTCCCTCATGCTGTTTGTCTGTGACTGAGGATTAGGCGTGCGCACGTGAGTGAGCTCGTCAAACGGACCAAAAGCTCTGTGGATACAGCATCACTTTGCAGTCCAGTGGATGTAATATAGAGATGACGCTCAGCAGCTCCAGCCACCACTGAAATGTTCTCGAAGAGTAAACCGCTATATGAGCCTACATTGCCCTTCCGTGTAGGCGAGAACACCAAGATGCTTGTTGCCCTACTGAAGGACGTGTGCACATCACAACTCCTCTAAGTATCCATGGAAGAGGAGGGATGCACAAGTAGGATGAAGCTGAGCAGACAGTTGTTCATGACTTCGTTTAGGGTGCCTCGTAGGGGTGAGTGCAATGTTGTGCTCGTAATACTTTGACATGTGAGCAGTTTTATGCTGCTACTCAATTAGGAGTTTTTCTTCACAGAAACCAGCCCACTTAGTAGATGCACATGCATTCGAGGGATGGGTTGCATTGCGTAGCCTAATATCACAGTGTTGCAAGGTTTCAATCAAAGGAGAGATTCTCCAAAACAAGTAAAAATTCAGGGACGAGGTCCTATCAAATTCTACGGAGGGCACGCTAAAAGTAGCAGTACCTCCATAACTCGGTGTCATCCTCATGTTTCAGGCAAACAAGCAGGCTTGTTGCACCAGACTACAGTTGAGAACAGCAGTCACAAAAAACGGGGACTGTTAACGATGGGAGTGTTGCTATCCAAGCAATAATACTTCCGTCTTGTCATCTCTCTCTATTTTGGCATTACACATGCTCTCCTCCCGCAACTCACTCTTTGAGAATTCTACTCGCTAAACGCGATTTGAAGATGGGAAGGATTGATCTAGTACATTGTCTTAAACGACTCTCACTTGCCCTGCATCACCACTCACTGCCAACAATACCAGCGCATTATACGAGAGAAAGACCGGTACTCCTTGACCCACATCAGTGCTACTCACTTAAACATCAGTAGAAAGGAAGACAGAAAACATTTCAATGAATCGCCTTTCACCTATGCCCTCCTGCTTCCGTCTTGTCATCTCTCTCTATTTTGGCATTACACATGCTCTCCTCCCGCAACTCACTCTTTGAGAATTCTACTCGCTAAACGCGATTTGAAGATGGGAAGGATTGATCTAGTACATTGTCTTAAACGACTCTCACTTGCCCTGCATCACCACTCACTGCCAACAATACCAGCGCATTATACGAGAGAAAGACCGGTACTCCTTGACCCACATCAGTGCTACTCACTTAAACATCAGTAGAAAGGAAGACAGAAAACATTTCAATGAATCGCCTTTCACCTATGCCCTCCTGCATGACATCAGCAACTCTCTTCCCAGTCGCATGCCCTACCACATTTTCAATTATGACTTAAGCAAACATCACGTAAAGGCCCGACCTCTAGCTCATTAGCCATTTCTCTAACAGACTCGCCAGTATGACTGATTCCTACTTCCCAAATTCCATTAAAAAGGATCAAAAAATGAACAAAATATATAGTGCGATTCAGACACACAACGTCTGTCAACAGGATCACATTGCGTGGCATCTCGATTTCCTTATATCCTCTTCCAAATCAAACAAGTGTTTCAATAGCTTACGATGGATGGAGCATAACTGAATCTCGACGTTGACCCCATTCTGGCGCCCTGATGACGTCATCTGACCTTCAACACGCCGTGGATCTATATCCAGGCCTGCCAATTGGCCCCACAGTCGACTTTGACCCCAGTCTGGCACCCCTGGTGACGTCACCTGACCTTCAACTCGCCGTGGATCGATATCCAGGCCCTCTAATTGGCCTTGGATTCGACCTTGACCCAGTCTGGCGCTCCATTCGAGTCGACGTTGACATTCCCTTTTTCCTGCGCTTTTTTGTCAGGTGTGGAGACTATTGCGATAGCCAGCCCATCAATTTTAGTCAGCCCCTTGTCATAGACATTCACATTATAAACGATTTAGTTGTGCCTGATATGTCTTCAAAAGTGTGCTCAATGAAGGATCACCAGCCACTCCTGAGTAATGACAGGGGAAGCGCAGAGTTGGCGGCCAGTTTTTATCTCCACCTGATGTCAGATTATCTTCAATGCTGACCGGCAATTGCCTTGCAAAATAATTTGAGGACAGCTAAATTTAGTTACTACCTGTGTTGAAAACGCTCATCATCCTGCCTCACCAGTCAATTTTCGTAGATTGCACTCTAACTTCTTTTAGAAAAAGTAAAGTGCCAGATGTAAAATGGCTGATCAATTTTATCTAGGGACAGCATTCTGACATACTGCTAGTCGCATTAAGGACACATTTCCGAGGCTCTCATAGGGACCGACAAAATGATCACTGTAAACACAGGTGCGAATAAACCATTAAGAGGGGGAAAGTGTTGAAAAAATGAGCCCTGACTCCAAAGCACACTTGAAGGCCACCTCATATGACGTTTTGTAACAAGCCTTCCCTCAGTTCTTTATGAGACATGACCACCCACTTTACGCTTGCTTTGCCTAGCAACTCTTACATCGATTAGTGGAAAACGAGCTCATTCCACAATGATTTTAGCAGATCACTTCGCATTGGAACTTTGAAGTGATACCACTACGTAACCTTCATTTACATGCTTTTAGTCAATTGTGCAGTGCAAGGTCAAGTACTGGTGGTTGCATTATGAGAAATCATAGCAGCACTTACACTTACACCGCGTGTGCTAACAGGTTACCACCGTCTCGCCGTGAAGACTGCGATTAGCACAGATTTCATTCACAATTGTATACCATTGTTCGTTTTCAATTAACTCCATTTCTAAGCGGAGTGGATAATTTATTAACACATTTGTGGCACCAAGAATTGCCTCACCAGGCATGCAATAGTTGTTTCGATTTTGTACATCCACAGTCACAAAGACCCGATACGGCCAAACTTCTCACTTCAACCTGCTACGTAGCTCTGTCTTAGGTTGTCTCAAACAGGGTAGATCCGCTATTTATCCTGTTTCCATGTATACTTACACATGTCAATCTGATGGCATTGAGGTGATCTCCTGTTGAATTCGTTCATTCCTACATTTACGGCCCGAATGCTTGAAGTTTCGCCTTTATTACTTGCTCTATATTTATCATCCTTCACCTCTCCTTAGACCGCCAAAGAATGAAAGCATAAAGTGATGTGCTACCTCATTTCTATCTTCTCAAATGGATTCAGAAGTAATCTCATAAGTTAATTAGAAATGCTTTTATGTCATCCCATTCTATAATGCCTTGGTGTGAGTCGCAAATCGTATGCAACGATGGCCTTAGCGTATCTAACTCAATTCTCGCATAAAATTGTAATGAACTCAAAGCGCAGAAATAGGGAGAAAAACAACCGCAGTAAGAATGGTCATTTAAGGTAATATATAAACTCAGTGCAAAGACATGGGCATAATTTTAGGTTAACGGATTGGGGTTTGCCAGTTTTAATGCTATTTTTGACCTCGCTCCTGATTAAGGGTTAACTAAATAATAAGTCGGTTTTAGACTGAAGCATTCGGAGACTTACAATGGGTATGCATTAATGCGACTGGTTCTATAGATTTTATTAAGGTCGATCAATAATGTTTAGCAGACCTTGATGTGGGACTTGTCATTCTTGGCACAGCTAGGTTCCAAGTAAAATTTGAGTGCAAGTTACCGTGTTCATCTTAGGCTGTCGGAAAGTTCATCCTCTGGTAACTGAAAAGAAATTACCCAGCCTCGATTTGTATGGGTGTGCTGCTTGTGTTGAAACTTATGTGCACGAATTGGTAAACTAAGAATAATAATTTTAATTTCCTTTGGACGATAACATCAGAGTCAAATGCAGGAAGTTAAAATCTAGCTATTCTGTTCCAGAGGGCAGTTGCTGCAGCTAGCCCCATGTTCATACATTTGCTGTTAACGTTGCTGTTAAGCAAAGAACACTGCAAGATCCGGAAAATGGCTCTTTATTTTTCCATCTTCCGGTTTCCTTTACTCGGCTACCAATACTTCATTTTCCAAGGCACGTTTTAAAACAAATTTGATAATACAAAACGAAGGCTTGCGCTTGTGTAAATTGTGCTCAAACTGCGCTGTATCAGTTACGCGTTGTCAATCTTGATATGGATGAAATTGACAGCATCACTCACAGGTAGCATCTCCATGCTAGACATAGAATTTGTGCCACACTAAATGTTCATTTATTCTGTCCTTTCAATCTCCATCATCTCCTATTTCCTTCAAGCCTGACCAAACTCAGCTTGATTCGAGCGTAACTGTTAGTGCCGCATGAAACCGAGAAACACTCCCCCTCACCCCTGCCTTTACCTTGGTCCCAAAACTATAAGCACTTCGTTACAGACCACTTCATATAAGAGTCCTCGCAAGAAGGAGGCGGAAGTTGGCCATAAATGGCCTTCTTAAATAAGCGCAAGTAAAAATCCTCTCCCTTTATTATCGGCAAATGCAAATTTAAGTGCTTGTGGCGACTGTTTAGATATTTGGGTTTTCTTTTTAGCCATCAAATAAACAGCTAAAACACTTGAATGCAATCTTCTTAAGCATGGGTCTAACGCTACACCGAACGCAATTATTCCATTTCCGATTTTACGCTTACAAAATATTATTCTTAGTTCATCCAAACAAGGTTAAAATTATAAGTAATTTTTGCCTCACCTGCAGAATTATGCATTTAGATCTGATAAGAGTTATTGTCAACCAAGCTGATGCCTCGGTGAAGGCACTATACAGCGTTGAATTTTATTCAACAGGAAAAGCTTTTGCATTTTAGTTCAAAAACGAAGGACTTGGCTTGCCACCCCTCAACGACGTAGAGCATTGCGCTTAATAAGTGGCAACAGTCTATAATAAACCAATGGGCTATTCTGCTCCTACAACACAACTGTTCTTTTCGTTCGATGCAATGCGTTTCCAATTATTAGTGAGTGCAGAAAGTGTCGCATGAATCGAAGGCCTCTTTTCTCGTCGTCTCTTTGCGCAATGTCATTATGGAGTCAATTCAGTGACAATGAATTTCCTTGTAAGTTGGGAGTGAGGGAAAAAGAAGGAGAGGGAAGTAAGTCTACATCCTTCAGTCGCCTTGATTAATTTTGTGCCAATGAAACCAGACTCATTACTTCAACTTAAGTAAAAGAGCCGAACCAAACTTAGAAATTCCTTTCGTCTTCGAACAATTTGTTTTGCAAAGTTAGTGGGCAATCAAGGAGCGCTAAGAGTAATCCTTTCAAGGTCAATACAGTGCTGCTTACGGTAGTTTGTGTGTGTTGATGCGAAGGGGTTGAAATGTGTTGGGAGATAATGAAGGAGAAGTCTGTAAGTGTACATCACCTTGGTCATCTCAAGTTTGGATTGTTTAGTCACTGCGTACTTCGTGATTATCAGGTGTGGGATGTGTTCGTCAAAAGGGAAGGGAACAAATAATCTACAACAGACCATTATACTTTGCTTCTACCACGACATTGGCAGATCTAACTGTCGGTTGTTATCATTTAACAAATTGCAGAGGAGCCGCTAAATGGATTTAAATGGACAAATGATGTTTTAAAATAGGTATTTGAGCAGATGAGATGCTTTTGGAATTGCAAAATCGATGCGGAGACGACGCAGGTAATGTTGTGTTAGTATTATCAATAACCTGAGAAATCGGTGGTGAGGTAAAGCATAGATTTGAACACGTAAGTTATGTCTTAAAATATATAGGTCGATGAGAATAGAAAGGATGCTTGAAAATGCAAGCCGTAATGTAGTGTGGAGAAAGCGACTGAGAGCGAAACCATATAATTGAGCATAAAATTGTCGTTTTGAAATAAAAAGATTGATAATAACGGATTGTGATGAGCCAGGGTGTAACACCAAATCGTGATAGGAAATCGACCACGTTGCATGGATCCCATGGGCGGCAGGTGAAATGGTGAACGCTCGTGATTAGGCGTTTGCATTATCAAACGTTGTGCCTTAAACTGTGCAGGTACAGTAACATCGAGATCACGTCTTACAAAATTTGAATTTACCAAAGCCAAGGCGATCAAGCTTGGTACCCACTCCATTTTTGAGTGCAGTCCAGTGAACTCTTAATTGATGATATCGGAGTTTTCCCGATATTTGTCATAAAAACCTGTTTATTACAATGCAAAGAGATGAGGTTAGTAGTCTACACGAAATTTTCTTGTCACAAAGTCTATCATGCTTGCATTTAATCACCTGAGACCTATTCATCAACCTCATCCCATGCTAGAATAGTAAACCTGGAAACAGTTGTTGATAGCACTCATTCTAGTTTCAAAGAGGAAAACTGACCATCGATCTATTTTAGTTTTGGTTTTATGCTCAAGCCTGTTTGCATGCTGTGGAAAACAAAAATGAAAAGGTGCAACCGTACCGGATCTCATTATGTCTGCAAATATTAAATACAGCAAATGCTAGCCGAATATTTTCGTTAGATCCAAATGAAGAAACAAATGCCTTTTATTTCTGCTTCATAAAAATAGGGGCATTTGCCTAAAAAGTGTGATAGTTGTAAAACTCACAGTTGATTGCATTTGGGACTTGAGAATCACCATACTGTTTGTGTGTTTTAATCCGTTGCGCGTGTCAGGACTTATCCCAGCATAGCGCTAGAAGTAAGGTAGAGATCTTAATGTAACGTAAAATATTTTGACGCATGTGGAGATGTTCACAGCACTAATTCATTGCAGGCGCTGCCACTTAGAGGTGATATTTGGTCTCTGTCTTCAGTGCATCATCTCGTTTTAAACTAACGGGTACAGTCAGTTATACAAGTAAAGGTCGTAGATGTCACTGCATCACCGATTTTACGGTTTTTGAACTAAGTTCGTCAATTTACTTTCCACGTATTGCATCTAAGTAAATTGAATCCATGTCTCAGGTCTTCGGTTATTACACCTTGAGGGTGGAAGAGAGAGAAAATAATGCAGGCATCGCCGTTGCATAAAGGCNGGTCTTCGGTTATTACACCTTGAGGGTGGAAGAGAGAGAAAATAATGCAGGCATCGCCGTTGCATAAAGGCTGCTTTGTAAACGTCTTTTTAACAATCTGCATGCTTTATTTGTCCGTTGTAAAATCATAATGACGTCCTAGGAAAGGGGTGTGAANTTTAACAATCTGCATGCTTTATTTGTCCGTAGTAAAATCATAATGACGTCCTAGGAAAGGGGTGTGACTAAAAGATGGAAGCACTTGTAACTGTTATTTTTAATATAGCATGCGAAATGTGCAATACGTCAAAAAGTCTAACAGCGAGGTAGGAATTGTTTCGGGAAGCGCAGTTTGCTTTGTAATAATCTTATAAAGACGTACAAATTGGAACAGCTAAGAAATAACAACAGCAATGTTTCAAGGAAGCCTAATATTTACAGACAGAGCTGGAAGGGCTGGCACGCCAATTTGAAGATTGTTGGTGCATTACATGAAGGTGTTAATATTAGAATGTATAACTGAGATACCAAAACAAACTAAGCAGATTTTGACTGTTTAGTTTAGTAAGCTACTAGCATGGTTGTCTCTCATGCAGTCAATCTAGATCACTCTCCAGCTTTCTATGCACCCAACTTCGTTGCTAAATCTATTCCCATAATCGTTTGTCGTCATGCTTCTAATTCCGGCCAAAGCAGTTATTTGGGGACTAGATAGTAGCCCTGCATAACTTAGAGTTATAATTAAACAAGTTAATGCATGTAACCTTAACTCAAAAGGGAGCAGTATAAGTAGTAAACGCAAAGATGGCACTGCCAGTTTAACTTGATACTGAGAACCAAAATAAAGGCAGTATTTTAGTAAAGCTGAGCCAGATTTTGATTTCTTCACCTTGAACGCCTGCCTTAGCAATGGCTTCTGCATCCCGTTACAAATAGCACATACAAGTTAATCCCTCAAGTGACCCTACAATCGCACCTTAGTTTGAGTAATCAAGTATAAAGTGCAAAGAAATTTCATGAATCGGCAGGAAGCAGTTCCTTATAAGCTTTTAAAACTCATAGAAGTCAAATAATGCTAATAGACACAGTATTCAATTAAATTAGGCTTGTTTGGTTTTGTCCCAAGTCTCTTGGAGGCTGCGGACTCCTTTGCCCAGTCTCTTCGAAGTCGCTGATGCTATTTATGCATAGCGAGCACCCAATAAATACCGTAATCATGCTGCCCGATAAGAACCAAAAGCAGGTGGATTGCAATTTACATCAATAGGATAAACTAATGAATTTAATACCCATAGTGGAACATAAAATTTGATTTTGAGCTGTACTCTTTTTAATCACATTTGAATGAATTTTGCGCTTTTACTTGTAGGTCCCTAAGTTGGTAGGTTATGGAGGACTAGAGAGATAATGGGTGGATAGGTCAAGTGCAAAATGGAGAGGAAAAAACAGGAATGGTCTCCTGTATCAATTTTGCACTCAACTAGAGGTGTCCATTTTACTTTTGGAGGATTGCCACTGACTGTTTGCCAAGACTGTGTCCGCTAGCAAGTAAGCGTGAAGAGAAAAGGAAAAAAGCCTGCACTGATTTTTCGTTTTACTTAAGGTACGCCATTAGTCCCCAAAACGAAGGGAAAATAAATTAGGCAGCACCCTTTGTGAAGGAACCTCGTCCGCAAAGCTTGATGTGATTTAAATGCAAAGCATGACACTCTGTGAAAAATGATGATGAGCCGGTCCACACCAACAACTATTTTTCCGCCCAGATATTCAGGTGCGTGTCCCATACGATGTGCAGGTTGTGTGATCCTATTTCTTTTTTCTCATCCAACAAGTAGTTAAAGATATCAAGCTATTGCAGAAATAGAGGACGTTAAGCTACTACAAAACTAGTGAAAAGACCTATTGCACGACGCCACCTTGTTTTCCACTGCCATCTAAAGCAGTCACTTCGTCACAATCCTTTTGCTAGTGCTGCAGTTATTGCGGATTCGCAAAGTCTTCAAAAGGCGCCATTATCACGAGAACGATGGTTTTGAAACATCCTAGCATCCCGTTGAAGCGTCTAGCAGCGCCGAGGTTTAGATTTTACCTTCTGTGTTCTACAAACGTTTTGGTAACAAATGAATTGTTGCTGCAGCTTTTGATACTTCTGCTTTTGGCGGAAAAGAGTGAGCGGCCCCCTACCTATCATTCAAGCTATTCTCTAGCACCTACGACCATGCACCAGCTTGCATCTGTTGCGAATTAGGTTCACGATTCCTATTTCATAACCACAAAACCACCAACGTTACCATGACATACATCCACTCACTCATTATCAACTACCCTACACGCACATCTCAGTTGATTGTAGGGCACCATCATCCAATACGCGTTAGAACTGCCGGAGGGAAGCACAAGTGGATTGCGCATGCAAAGTAAAGTTTGTAATGACAGGTGCGTGCGTACATGCATGTGGGTGTGCGGGTTGCAATGGGTTCTGAATCAGAGCTATTCCAATAGAAGATGAGAGCCATCATCAGCAAGTGTTGGTGTCTTAAACTTTTCTTTGTCAACCTTTCAGTTATGTGGTCCATACGCCGGTGACGGGTAATGTTTGGCATGGACCTCATGTTCACCTTACGAAACGTTGTGGTAGCACCCTTTACTATGTGACGTATGCTTTCTCAACATGTCTTGCTTTGCATTTGACAAATACGTGCCACACGGTACTTTGCTTATGCATGTTAGTCCTTTCCAAATCAGCATCTACTTGCCAAACTTTGTCACCACATGGAAAGAACAAATACACTGTCCTATGGCCTCCTTTCCAGGTGGATCTTCTTCTTCTCATACTCTATCAGATGATGGTAGCTCAACAGTTAAATCTATTTGTTTCATGATGCCCAAATAGTGGAGCAGGTGGTGGTTGAATACCTGTTTCTTGTGTCAGAACATCTGCACTGTGTCTTGACTCTACTTTGAGGAACCAGTTTAAATCTCGGTCACGAGACATAGATCCTAATGCAAGAAGGTTTCTCGATGCACCTTCAGTTATTTTGTGATGTGGTTATTGCTATTGAGCTGCGCAGACTCATAGATTCGCCCCTCTGATGCATGCTATTCATCGCTTTGTTCTGCACGCCACCTCGGTTGGTGCTGCATTAAGTAAATGACTTGATAAATTGGGGGTAAGAACATTAAAGTAAAAAGTGGGGTCTGTGGTAGGGCTATGTAAAATAAGAAGCAGAAGAGGAATAGTAGTAAACAGCAGCATTGACATTTAAACTATCACTACCCTTAGTCACACCATCAGCGACGGTAGTTGTGGGCTTCGAGGAAATTCATGGGGAATATTTGTGCTTTTTTGCATGGTAGACTTTAAAAAAGCGCTTTCATTGGGCGTGTTGGTGCCGTCACCGCCATGGCAGCTGTGCGAGGTGCGAAAGCATTACGCCTTTTGCAGACTTAGGCAAACTCTATTGTCCTTAAGGTTAGTAACGTATTTCTCTCAGATGCAACTTATATGGCAGTCGAGAAACGAATCAACCATACGTCATGTCATGAGTCTTCCTATCCCAACAAAACAAAAGGCGTGTGTACACCGCGGTTTCATGCAAAATTATGTCACCGGCGTTCCAGAAGCTGCCTTCATTTGATGATCGGCCTTATACTCTGCCTGCTTTTAACGCCTTCCTTCCCTCTTCCAGCGGCTCTTGCATTGGTGGTGGGAGTGTTCCACGCATGTGCACCGAAGCTGGAGAAGGAGGCCGACTACTCCGTTTATTTGTTCATGTCCGTAGCCTGACGAAATATTGCACTCCTCTGCCTGTCTGACATTCCGTTGTGTACCTCCAAAGCTTATTCCCATGTTTTTTTGTTTTGTCAATCATTAAGCCCTAACTGCCTCGTTTCTTTCCATCTGGGAGAAGGAGGAGAGTATAGAGACTTCATTCCTGCCATTTGATGAGATGCATGAAGAGACAACTACGAGCCATAATGTCTCCACCATTTATTTGCTTGGGCACATGTGCATCACACTAGCTTTTACAGCCTTATGAGGGCAGTTAGTCAGTTAGTCAGTCAGTCAGTCAGGTTTTAATGAGATTGGAGGGTTGGATGCGCAAAAAGCACTTTTTACTCAAGAATATACCAGTTGTTAGGCGATTTCTCAAAACCATGGATTTAAGAACTTGCAGTGTCTATGCTTATCCACCGTGTTTGCGCAGCTCATCCACCTGGCGTTTCATTTATTTCTTAGTAGTCATAAGTCTTACTTCTATGAGTGCAAATTGTTCCAGACCCACCTGGTGTCTTTGTTAGACAGCGCTGTTTGATGCTTCACCAGAGCTCAAATGGCAAAAAAGGTGTCATGCAGGGCTGACCGCCAAAGGGTAGCACAAAAGAGATCTAGTGACTCAGTCACTTAAGGGTGATAATAGCTGAAATGAGATAAATCGACCCCTTAACTGAAAGAAGGAGCACTTATTGTGCTGTGGGGAAAAGCAACGATTGGTAAAGTGCTGTAAATAATTGGAAGTCTGTACCGTGAAGCAAGCGAAGAAAGCATGAAGTCCATTGTGTTATTCCCGATGAAAATTGCATGTAGAAAGTTAAATTGCACCTTCATGATAAACGCAGGCTAACCTAGAAGAAGAAAGACGGACCAGTAAGGGGCGGATGAGGCAGTATAATACCACGCTAGCTATGCTCTAAGTTAGCTTATCAGTATCATGGTAGTAGGGATTGACAATTGTGTGCGTGAGCTTGAGTTCTGCCAAGTCTACAAACAGAACAATCAGGCGAAAAAGGCACCGCAATGCAGGTGACCGAATTGCAGAGGACACTGGATAGTTTAAATCCAGCTGGATTCGATCCCTGAGGAATTGTTAACACATTTGTCGCCCACCTGTATAATGTAATGGGTCAGGCAAAGGTGTTCATCGGAGACCACTGGGAGTGTCAGGAAGATGGGCTCGAAGGTCAGCTTTCGGATGATTAAAAATGGAGCATGCTCTTGGTTTCACACGCATTCAGTGGTGCTTACTACTGCTCCCCTGACTGCATGTCTTCCATAGGAAACGATCTTTACCCAATTACGAGGCTGAGGTTTAGCGCACACCGATTCCGTAAGGCGAGTAGACAAGTGGGATGGTAGTAACCACTTAATTTTGGCGATTCGCAAAATGAATCAAGGATGCATAAGGTTCAACAAGATGTCTCCTTCCAGCTTAAGGAATGGAGCACCGAATTGATAGGGGCCAACCTTGAGCAAAACAACTTTCACCATTGCATAGACATGAGTGATGGTCATGACACGATTCGTCAAAATCTACATTCGCACCCAAGCCACGTTCATGGTAGCTACCAAACAAGCGTGCTTTGCACAAAAGCCACCAATGACCAATGATATAAGGACGTAGGGTTGATGAATGACTGTTTGCTCACCGGTAAACGACTAGCGAGACTACAGGCTAGCGACTAAAGAAGATATTAGCCATGAAGACAAATTAAATGGCTAAACTTTGAACAATGAAATAAAAATTAGTTCAGCTCACTAGAATGTAATTCTCTATGTTTCCCTCTGTGCATGAGTGGGTGGACAAGTGACACTGCGTTGGATGCGGACATTATCAGTTGCTTTCTGAAGAACAACCAACAACTACAGCTTCGAAGGCCTACATTCACGCACCTGGAGCATATCTAAGATAGGCTTCCCGGGAAAGAGCATGAGCCGTTAAGACTAGTAATGCGGTCCTATGCTTGGAGTTGCAATGATAATGCAGGACTGCACAATGTGTCACGCAATTGCAGCATGGGACTTGTACAGCTGAAGGCGGAAGAGTGAAGAACTGCTCTGTCTACGGCTAGAATGATCGGCAGAGTGTGGGTAGAAGTGGCTGTAAACATCCGCCCCAGACTTCCACGGCCAATGTGTTCTGGAGAAGTTGGATTAATTGCTACCCAAACTGCATCCTCTCTGTATTCACAGTATTTCTTTAAATGGGTCAATATGATCTCATGGATACAGTATTCACTTTGGTGATTTTCAAAGGGAACTTAAGCAGTTGAACTGCAGCCACGCAAAGTACTTACCACTAATGTGCAGAGAGAAAGTGATATCGTAAACAGCAGGAAAACAAAGTGACGGCACCTGCAGCTCAAATCACCCATGGCATTCTCCACTACAACAAAAAACAGAAAAATAATGAGCTCATGACATTACATGGTGTTTTTTGACAGGTCATAGAGGGAATTGAGCCAGGTATACCATGGTAAGCGATCGTGGCATCACCTACTGAACCCTTCAAATTATCGCTGCAATTAAAAATAGTTTAATTTGCTTTGGGCAAGCGTGCATTTCTAATCAGCTCACGTCTGACCTGGCCCATCCACGTTATTAACTGACTAGCAGTGGGCTTTTCGCCAATACGGTGTTCACTTTGTTTACAGTGGTGCGAACAAGGGCTGAATGCAACTACCACATTCCAACATTATCGACTATCACTTGCCATACCCACAGTCAGGCAGGTCAATGGGAGCGTCAGAGAGCCCCAGTCAGAAAAGGCTCATTTATCACCTGCTGTCTGCACACCCGCTTAATGTCTTGGGGAACCCAACTAAACAACACGATAAAATCGAATGAGACTACTTAAAACTAATGTGCGAGAAATCGTTGTATAGAAGTTGGCAATGCTCACGTTATTAATGGAGGGGGCCGAGGTAATGGCCCATGGAAATTGTCACTGCTAGTGAGCCAATAAGTTGCTGTTTCCACACCGCCCCCAAATTCCACTGAACCGCGATACTCAGCATGATAGCCTCCGATTTCATCCAACATTACCTTCATCTCTTCGCTGATGTGTATTCTGAAGGCTGATACAAATACGTTTACTGTTGAAGGCATGTTAAAAGGGAAGTAGGTCAAAGAGGATTCTACTAACCGGCTCCAGATGACTCTATCACCTACTGAACCCTTCAAATTATCGCTGCAATTAAAAATAGTTTAATTTGCTTTGGGCAAGCGTGCATTTCTAATCAGCTCACGTCTGACCTGGCCCATCCACGTTATTAACTGACTAGCAGTGGGCTTTTCGCCAATACGGTGTTCACTTTGTTTACAGTGGTGCGAACAAGGGCTGAATGCAACTACCACATTCCAACATTATCGACTATCACTTGCCATACCCACAGTCAGGCAGGTCAATGGGAGCGTCAGAGAGCCCCAGTCAGAAAAGGCTCATTTATCACCTGCTGTCTGCACACCCGCTTAATGTGTTGGGGAACCCAACTAAACAACACGATAAAATCGAATGAGACTACTTAAAACTAATGTGCGAGAAATCGTTGTATAGAAGTTGGCAATGCTCACGTTATTAATGGAGGGGGCCGAGGTAGTGGCCCATGGAAATTGTCACTGCTAGTGAGCCAATAAGTTGCTGTTTCCACACCGCCCCCAAATTCCACTGAACCGCGATACTCAGCATGATAGCCTCCGATTTCATCCAACATTACCTTCATCTCTTCGCTGATGTGTATTCTGAAGGCTGATACAAATACGTTTACTGTTGAAGGCATGTTAAAAGGGAAGTAGGTCAAAGAGGATTCTACTAACCGGCTCCAGATGACTCCATTTGCAGTGCTCGATTAACGGTAACGCGGCATTGTAAGCCCCACGACAGCAGCAACACAAGGTCCTGCAAGAGAACAGTGCTGTGCAACATAGTGCATATTTTGTGGTCCTAATTAAAGAGGAATTTTGATTTTTTACATCAAAAGCCAGCGCTTGAAAGCCTGATTATTGGTTTGGCAGGGCTTTAAAATTGCATGAAGACATTAAATTGTGTTACCTGCTTAATAGCAGCGTTAGTAACGCATAAAGGAACTCAAATGCGGAGCTTTAATTCTAAGAAAGCACATTAGGCTGTGTCACACATGCATGACGACATTAACGTAGCATGGACATCAACACGGAGGAGGCGTAGGGACATCAGACTGATGACCTAAGTGCTGCTTCAAATTCCAGCGTCAGAATGCCCTTTCGCCATGACATTGTTCAAGTGCTGTTAAAATTAATTTGGATGGGTTTTTATGCGTCCTGCACGCATGGATTAGGAAGGAGACAGGGTAAGATGCACATTTAGCTAACCGCTGTGCAGACCGATGCGTAGCCTTAAGGGGACCTGTGGTAGGTGCTTGATAGTGAAGGTGTCACAAGCACTGAGCAGGTGGAGGGCCATGGTGGCGATCTCAGCTGCGTGGCGCCGTCCATTACGGACTGGTAGTCCCGAAGTCACCATGTAGGCGTTTTCTATCGTCTCCACCTACAATTAATAAATCTGACCTTAATCAGCGTGCACTTTAAGCATCGCTATTGCGCCTGGGCCGGCACATTGGTGGGAGAGGCGCAGGTGTGTCGACTAGACTAATGAGTAAAGAGACGTAGCGTGGTAACCCGCGACTTCAACCAACCATTTGCCCCACATACTAGAGTACTACCCTTACTTACTTACTTACTTACTTACTTACTTACTTACTTACTTACTTACTTACTTACTTACTTACTTACTTACTTACTTACTTACTTACTTACTTACTTACTTACTTACTTACTTACTTACTTACTTACTTACTTACTTACTTACTTACTTACTTACTTACTTACTTACTTACTTACTTACTTACTTACTTACTTACTTACTTACTTACTTACTTACTTACTTACTTACTTACTTACTTACTTACTTACTTACTTACTTACTTACTTACTTACTTACTTACTTACTTACTTACTTACTTACTTACTTACTTACTTACTTACTTACTTACTTACTTACTTACTTACTTACTTACTTACTTACTTACTTACTTACTTACTTACTTACTTACTTACTTACTTACTTACTTACTTACTTACTTACTTACTTACTTACTTACTTACTTACTTACTTACTTACTTACTTACTTACTTACTTACTTACTTACTTACTTACTTACTTACTTNATAAACTCATAACGGTATCCTGTGGTGGGAAGAAATACTCACCTTTGGCCGAAAAGGAGGCTTTTCTTGGCTCCTGACGCGTTCTAGAATCTCCTCTGCTGATGCATCTTCCATTCCAAATGGTTTTGTCTGATAGAAGACTTCGTGCATTATTACGCTGAATGCATAGACATCACCCGGCTTGGTTCCAACCAGCGCTGCTGTCTCGTCACGCAGTAGCTCAGGCACTGTCCATAATTTTTCTATGGATAAGATGCAATTTCAGAGGATGGCAAACGTAACCAACCTACGGGGTTGTATGAAGGATAACTGCCTGTTAAGCTGTAGATTTTGGGGATGCCAAAGTCAGTGATTTTCAAGACGTATCGGCAACTGACAACGCAATTGGTCGACTTGAGTCTCCCGTGAGCTTTGAGGCTTGTGCTGTGAAGGCACTCCATCCCATTGTAATGCCACACTGAAGGTGGTAGTTACATACACTGGAAAGAAGAGATTTGCTCAAGTGTCATGAGGTAATATCGACTCACCCGAACAAAGTCAGCCATGAGAGAGAGCTTGAAGTCCCAGTCAAATGTTATGCTTTTGTTGTTGATAACATCCTACACACGGAAGCACAGTAATAGGTAAGTCGACGGAAAAGCATCTGTCACGTGCAGCATGGAGCCAAGATGAAGGTGCGTTGGGTATCACTGCATAGAGTGTCTGTTGTACGTGAAAGGGTCCAGTGTTAGAGTTGCAGACATGTAGTTCTAGCAAATAGTTGCGGTAGGACATTTTTAAAGGGTGTGAAATTAAAACAAAGCAATCGTCTTTATGGTTCCCTCACTTACAGTTCTGACGGCGTCCCTTTAATTGGTGAAAAATATCAGCTTTGGATGATCGCATTGCAACAGGCAAAACAGAATGGAAAAAGTGGTGACTAAGTTGGTATTTTACGAGGAGGGCAACACAAAGCAGCTCTGCCTGTTGATGTGGAATCTCCTTTATGAGGGCGTTAGGGGCTTCGAAATAAGTTTCCGTTGTGCTTCTCCGGGGGCTTTTGAATTCACCATAACTAATATATCACCCTTCCTGGAACAATTTCAACCGCAATTCACATCTACCGCTGTCAGTCAACAGTATTCCTGCTTTCGCTCATCGTGCCATTACTTGCACAAATCCGTCAGCGAATCGCTGATATTGTTAAAGGCATGCAAGAGTAGGACTTGTTGCAAAAGAAAACAGTGAGTTCTATGGGCGCTTTTAACAAAATAAATGGTATAGGCTTTATTTTATTACCTGAAGGCTCCTCCTATGACAGTAATGAAATACGAGACTGAAGGAATGTGGTGTCACACAGCATCCCACAAAGGTGTTGACATTTTCGTGTCGCATTTCTCGCAGTCCGGCAAGGTGCTCGATTAACCGTGGGCGCAGTGGGATGCGAGGCAAGTCCAATTCCCTAACATAGACTTGAATGCCCTATAACAACAAGCCAAGAAAAATAGGTAACAGAAGCTGTTGCAACGCACCTTCTCAGGCATCAGCATATGCACAATGGCATAGTGTGTGCAGTTAGCAAAAGCCAAATTATTTGAGACCACTCCTTCGCCTATGAGGGGATCGCAGCTGCGATGGTGCGGAACAATGCCAACTGCACAAACGGTACCAGTATCGAGCTCTTCCACGCATGGTTATAACGCGCATAATATCCCGCCCTATCTGGATGGGCTGTCTTTGACTGCGGGCTTAATCTATCTTTCTCACATCTCTCAAGAATCCACGTTCTTAGTAATGGAGTTAAACGTACTACTACTACACAAAACAGGAGTAGCTAGAAGAACAAGTGGGGGTGGCATGAAAAGGGCTACCAGAAGAGCTGTTGACACAAAGGCGATTGTGGGACAGCCCATTCACTGCCTACAGCCACACCGAGTAGGAGGCAAGTGAAGTTGTAAAAGCGATGCGCACGGAAGCCAACGCCAGATAATCAGTAATGCCAAAGATTTCATCGCCCTGCCAGTGGACATGGCAGGAAAGCATATCCAATCCTGCACATTAAAAGCCAGCCCTTCAAATTAGTTGCCTTATTCCCATCATCAGTGTTAAGTGTCTTCTTTCAGTGCGTGAAGGCAATCTTTCAATTTTACTCGGTTTTCGAGCACTGCGTGATGGCTTTTGGGAACCAAGCATTGACCCTCTATTGTCTGCTGCAGACCTTGTGTGCTTGACTCTTTTGCATTTTCCTTCTAATACTTAAGTAAAACTCGTAGCCAACGCTACTTGTACAGGACTGAAGTCATTAACGCCATTCAGTCAAAACCTCCGTTGTCAATAGAAACATGACATACATTCAGCTGAGCAATCCTCCCCTTTCGCATACTCCGTAGAGCCTCTTTACTTCTGCTCGACGCTGTAGATAAGGCGTGAGGAGTAGACAGGAGGACGTAAAAGGAAGTAAGGGCATCCAAATTCGACACCATATCCACATGCATCGGAGGGGTTCGTGGTGACTACAGTCATAGACAAATATGCCAGCAATAACTTAAGGTGGAAACCAATCCTTCGTTATTCACTCTTTTCAAAACATTTCCACGTTACGGCGTCTGCTTACAAGTAGACTCCCATCGTCATCGTTGAATGTAAAATCACTTTCCACAAAAACGAGCTTGAGTGAATTGAAGCGTTTGGTCTTGCGCACAACCCGTCTAAATGGACCACATCAGTGGGGATGCACAATTTGGTCTACCTGTATACCAGCACAATTGCCAAGTGGATGAGGCCAGCGTTAAGCAATCCAAGTAGATTTATCAGTAGAATAACTTGCATTCGCTCTAAAAGATGGGTACGCAGCAAGGAAGGAAGTAAAATGTAGTGACAGTCTGGATTTACTCCCATCGCATACCAAATCCACAAAGCGCAAATAAGTAGCATGAACGTTGAGGTCCGCCTCCATCTCCTGGCCAAGTCATCGCACTCCTTCGCTGGGAGAGCATTAGTGGATGATGAATTACATCAATGAGATTGAAGATGTCTGCATACCTCTCTGCTTGAGCTCCAACATCAGCCACCTCAGTGACATTGGGCTTAAGGGAGAAGAGAAGGAGGTCAAAGATGCCTTGCGAAATATCGCCATTTTCAGTTTGGTAATGAAAAGTGATGGAGGGCAGTGTGGGCACTTGGATGTGTGGAAGACTGCGCAGTGGTTGGAAGAGACTGGTGGAGGAGGCGATATTGCCACCACCCTCCTGCAGCAGGTGGATTTGAACCAAACGCATTGCTAGCGCTGCCCCACTGGCCACTGATAGGCTGATTCGCTGCCGAAAGGAAACCAACTCATTAGTGCACAAGAAATCCTCCATGTACAAGCATAGTGGTTCGGCATATATGTATATGGGTGAGAGTGAATTCACTAGACGATGTGGCATCTATGCTCCCTTCCTTCTCCAATGAGTAAATGTGGAGCGTTGCAGTGTGCTACTTTTAGATGTCATGATCGAATTCACCTGTGTGAACACCAGCTTTATTCTATTCTATTCATCCTGAATGCCTTTAAAACAAGCCTTAAAAGCTCTACAGGTAGACGTTGGCCGAAAAGGACGGCAGTTTGTGCAGAAAACAGATCCGCCAACCACCCATTTGCTGTGCGTGAACTCATAGCCTATATCATGTTGGTGTGGTAGTCATTTACGACAATCTGAGTTCATCATCTCAAGGTGCACAGACTTCCAAAGGATGAAGATTAGTGCCATTCGTGTGCGGACGTAATGTAGGAGAAATGTGAATTGAGGGCAAAGTGGTATGAATTACCTCCTTATACGGCATCGAAACCTCGTCATATCAAGTGCCCTTGGGTAGTGCTGTGACAATGATGAGCGAACGACCGGCAGCCAATAAGGGTCCAACTTGAGACAACTGCGCTCCCCCGTATGCGCAGGATATCGTAAGTGAGCATATCTGTTGGATCCACGTGGATGAGTGCGATCCGCCCTTGTTTGATTCTGGTGATGTTCTGAACGCCCACCACGAAGTTCACTGCCAGTTCTGCCCTTGCTATTATCAGTGCCACTGAAGCAAGTGAAAAGAGAAACAATTGACTTGAGATAACAAAGTGGATGCTTACCGTCCAAAGAGTCTTCTGATGGCTCCAGTAAACTCGTAAAGTTTGTTGTCGATATGATACTGACACTAGTCAAGAGTTTAAGCACGCTGTGCCTGTTTCGGGAAAGGCGAAATGTTGATAGGGATGCATCCAACATCTCGGGAATGTCAAAAATGTTAGTGTGCAAGTCATAAAACAGTGCAATATGCTTCCAACCGTTGTTGACGAGATAGACAAGAATGTCTTGCAGAATGGTCTTGCGTTGAACTACAATAGAGACCGCAGCAATGGGTGTGGTGAGCGAATCACGACTACTGTTAGTGAGCTGATTGACAAAGACAGAGGTGGAACCCACCACTTGACAGTAGTAGGAGATCTGATAGATTTGAGCACGTGGCGTCTGCTTTGGGTTGCCGAGGTTGATCCACTTGTTCACCAAATTACAGTCACTAGCTAAGGGAGGCCCCAGTAACACATTGAATCCCACAGAATTCGATGCATTTTGCTAGAATTGCCAAAATAGTCATTACAATGCGTGCGAAGTATATTTTGGTGGCAATTTCAAGTAATTTAACACCTTTTTATTCTCTCCACCGTTGCCTGTTTTAACGTGCACTATAGTTGTTTAGGGATGGAAGCACGGAAGCAGGGGTAGTTGCAAGGAATGACCCCAACAAACCAGGGTTGGGCGAAGCGATAAAAAGTGGGCAAGCAATGCGTAACTGTTAAAGTTCAACGCATAAAACATTGTCAATAATTTGCAACTACTTTGACATTATAAAGTTGGGCTTAGTGGTGGATGCTAACACTTGACCTTCGCGTCTATTGTTTTCCCTTCTTATAGGTGATTAGTTAGATAGGAGAGATGGCATAAAGACGGTACTTGACAATGTTACGACAATGCGTTAGAATGTCGAAGAGGTGGGTGACAGCATGCAGTTTAGTCCTATAGGAAGCTCGCTCTTATGAATGGAGCTAACTCCAATATCGTAAAACGCGGTAGGGAGCTAAATGAATGATTGCCATTTTACCATGTAAAGACTCTGAGCATAGTGATGTAGGATGAAATGGTGGTCAGTCAACACAGACACGCCTTTCGGTTAGGTCCATTTACACGGCATGCACACATACAGGGTTACCTCAGTGTAAGTGCTAACACTACGCGAAAGGCTGTCTGAGTCTATCACAACAAACCTGTAAGTTTTGCAAAACATCGTATAGCGCGCTTGCTCTCGAGGCCTCATGCACTGAGCAGCCAGGCACCCATATGTGCCCCAGAACGGCAAGGAAAAGCATCTCGCTGTTTGTTGGCATCAGTGAACGTACATAGTACACAGCTGCGGCGACGCTGTGAGAGAAGTTGAAGTACTCCATGTCCGACGAGCACACAGGGTCTGAGGCGAGGGTGTAGATGTTGAGAAGATTTCGGTCACCTGCCACCACCTCTCTCTTCGCACTGCAGATGTCGATGATGGCCAAAGAGATCAAAATAGCAACTGGTACCATCTCGTTTTATCGAAGAATCCTATAGGGAATTGGAGCAGGTGTGAAACTGGTGCAATTTATATGCAGGCAGTTAGAGTTGACGCCCCTTTTTAATGCACAAAAGCAATTAATTTAGGAGTGGACGAGATTAAAGCTTTCGTGACATAATGGAGTAAAAGACATCGAAGCATTTTATCAGCGAATTTTCGCAGCTATTTATAAAGCTAATGCATTGGCAAATTCGTTGGTTGCTTTCGTGAGAGCAGTTTATTCAACTTCATGCATGCAACTCCCTAACCTCTCTCCCAGTTAATTTAATCTTTCTTTTGCGATTACCTTGAGGTCGCCTCGGAGCCTCGGCTGTTTACAATCAACCTTCCATATGAAATAAAAAGCTGTAAAAATGCGAATATTAACTTCGGTTGGTCGCGCATAGATTGGATGTTCAACTAGCACCAGCTCTGTGTGTAAGCCAAAAAGAGATCATTACAATAAATAAAATCTACGCACAACAAACTTGCCACCCAGTCAGTTGTAATTATCCCCTTTTCGTAAATTTGATCCAGGATTTCCCTTCGCATGCTCTTTGCGAGCATAAATAAACCTCAGAAAAGGAAACTGACATCATACTACTAGTTTGGAACATTTGAATGGAATCTTCTCAACCGCAGGTCTAACGCTAAAATAAACGCAATTTTTTCATTGCAATTTGATGACTACCGGGTATTATCCTTAATTCGTTGTGGCAACGTCAGAATTATAAGTAATTTCGTGTGCGCCTATTGCAGCTCATTAGCAGAATTATACTTGAGGACCTTTTGGGCAACCATTCCCGCTCAAGCTAATACTATGACGAAGGTGTTATGCAGTGCTGAATGTTAGTTAGCAAGCAAAGCCTTCACATTTAGGTTCGAAATTGAGGGACTGAGGCCGCTATGCGACGACGTGGAACATCGCGATTGATTAGTGGCAGCAGTCTACGATAAATTAATGAGATATTCAGCTCCTGCACCAAAATTTTTCTTTTTGTCTAACTCATTACACTCTCAAGGAATAGTGCCGTCCCTAACCTCTCTCCCAGTTAATTTAATCTTTCTTTTGCGATTACCTTGAGGTCGCCTCGGAGCCTCGGCTGTTTACAATCAACCTTCCATATGAAATAAAAAGCTGTAAAAATGCGAATATTAACTTCGGTTGGTCGCGCATAGATTGGATGTTCAACTAGCACCAGCTCTGTGTGTAAGCCAAAAAGAGATCATTACAATAAATAAAATCTACGCACAACAAACTTGCCACCCAGTCAGTTGTAATTATCCCCTTTTCGTAAATTTGATCCAGGATTTCCCTTCGCATGCTCTTTGCGAGCATAAATAAACCTCAGAAAAGGAAACTGACATCATACTACTAGTTTGGAACATTTGAATGGAATCTTCTCAACCGCAGGTCTAACGCTAAAATAAACGCAATTTTTTCATTGCAATTTGATGACTACCGGGTATTATCCTTAATTCGTTGTGGCAACGTCAGAATTATAAGTAATTTCGTGTGCGCCTATTGCAGCTCATTAGCAGAATTATGCTTGAGGACCTTTTGGGCAACCATTCCCGCTCAAGCTAATACTATGACGAAGGTGTTATGCAGTGCTGAATGTTAGTTAGCAAGCAAAGCCTTCACATCTAGGTTCGAAATTGAGGGACTGAGGCCGCTACGCGACGACGTGGAACATCGCGATTGATTAGTGGCAGCAGTCTACGATAAATTAATGGGGAATTCAGCTTCTGCACCAAAATTTTTCTTTTTGTTTAACCCATTACACTCTCAAGGAATAGTGCCGTTACTGTGTCTCTCTCCTCATCAAATATACGAGAATTGACATTTAGAGTCTGATTGCATTTCCTTGCGTGCCAAACCAACTGCTGCATACTCAAACAGACCATTTATCACATAATGCAAACTGCTAATTTATGCATCACCTTAGGGAAGAAAATTTATTGCTGCCATTAGTTCATGTAGAGATGCTTGAATCTTACAGCATGGAACAAACATCGAACTTTTCCGATAAGCATGCTGTCACAGTCATTGACTACACTGAATACACGGTCAACTAATTAAAAATGGAATGATTAGGAAAAGAAGATTGTGCAAACCACCCTTCCCATATAGCACGCGCAAAACGGAGTTGCATTTTGATCATTCGATTCCCAAACATTCCCCAAACAAATAGACTGCTGCACAGAAGCCAAAACGAGGCGCATTGGCAAAAGTTCGGTCTAGAGTTGAGTTATATGTTAGCCGTTCCTTTGACTCACGACGATACTCTAGTCGAGCCTGTTAAGTCATAACACCATCTAACTTAATAGGGGGTGCAATTTCAGTTCAAACACTCAACTCACTTATTCTTCACTACAAATGTCTCAAGTGTATTCGCATCTCGATTTGCAGTTTAAAATCATGCTATTCCATCTTAAAAGCACCCATATTTTCTTGCGCCATACCTTACAAGTGTTGACAGCATTATGCAGCTGTAGATAGAGTAACAGAAATATGGCTTATAATATTGATCATGCTACTATGGTCACGCGTGATCATTGGGTNCAGCTGTAGATAGAGTAACAGAAATATGGCTTATAATATTGATCATGCTACTATGGTCACGCGTG
>LWMK02000292.1:48933-92421 GCA_001693075.2 Taenia saginata | reverse complement strand
GGCGTGGGAGGCTTTGTGATTTGATCATTCATTGACGTCGAGACCATGGTTTTCTGATGCTGTTATCCTCGCGAAAGGTGTCACGTAGGGCCTTGATAATCGCCTAATTGCAGGTTCACTTTTGATGTGAATGGGTGTTTGGAGGTGGACTCAGAAGCAAAGGAATGGCTACTTCGAGGTCTGCAATTGTGCTTGGGAATTTGGGCATCACCGCTCAGATCGCACCTTTTGATAGTCATAAATGCTTGCTTTTTAGCGAATTTTCATCTTTTGCGTTTGTGTGTCCTGGCAGTGCATTGGGCATTCACGCATCGGATTTTCCGCTTTGCCTTTGCCTTTTCAGGTACTACGAGCTTGTAGTTGTGGGGAGGCGGCGTTTCTTAAATCTGCGAAATGGCAGGCGATGCGAGACTTCTGAATCGCTCGCGGAGGCGTCTCTTTCATCCTGCAATGTGTATTCCGGTGTGGACGATACCGGTGCATTTGATGCCATGGCAAAAGATGACACCCTTTGGCATGAGCATTAGATAGTCGCACGGATGTAAGCTATGCAGACACGATGGGCGTGGCCGTTGTCGTCGACATTTGTGGAGTTGCAGCTATTCGACTAATCGATGGAGCTGAAAGTCCCGTCGCTCGGTGTGGTCTATTCATTCACCCAGAACATAAGCCGGCTGCGTGACTTGGTGCTTGTTTGTGGACTTACGTGAAAGATCGGGTGCAGTGTGTGGATGTCGCAACAGGAGCAATGAGGTAGCCTGGTAAGTACTCCTCTGCGAGACAGCATGTTTGATAAGTTGAATCGGATGTGATCATTGGCTTACAGCTAGTTATTTTGCTTGTTCTCTTTTTAAATCTAAGATGCTTCGTGTTCTTTTTTATTTTTTGGCCTTTATATTGATAGCTTGAAGCGAAGCCGATGTGAAGTGTCTGTGGATTAGTTGGAATTGTAGTTATGCTATGAGGCTTTATGTGTAGCTATGATCTTCTATACGATTCATTGTCACACTTGACAATCGTTGGACTAATGGTGAGGGCATTAGGTGCAAGTTATCGACGTGTTTGCACGCATTGATAAATTATCCAAAGAGGCGTTTTTCATGACGTCCGCACATGAGTGAGTGTTGCAGGTAGTGGAATAACTTGCTGTTGGGGTGTGATTACCGTGTAGGAGAAGGCGGAAAAGCCGATTGATTTCATGCCCACTTGCTTTTGCAGATTCTAGCATGCACAGTTTATGGTATTATTAAATTATCCGATATTGTAATCCCTTTGACGGCCATTTGAGGGTTGATGGCAATGGGTGTATTGCCGCCGCCACCGGTGCCGCCCAAGGCAAGTGGTTGGGCTTGTCTTTGTTGCATGCTTGCGATGCGCCAGTAGATGAGACTGGTAACCATACGGAAGAAGAATTATTCAGTCACTGTTGTGGTGGTCTTGGGACCGTAGTGCTGACGTGAATTTGGCATTTATGCTCGGGTTAGTATTGCGGCTATTAGGCGTGGAGACGCGTGATGATGTGCACATTTCCCCATCCCCTATGGAATCAACTTGCGCCATAGGAAACGGGGAGGGGGTGGAGGATGAGATGGAGCCAGAAGGGGAGAAGTGGCGTATGCGATGTTGAAAGAAGGGGAGAAGTGGCGTATGCGATGTTGAGGTGAGTCACTTGAGCAGTAGACTTGGTCATTCTTTCCAAGCGAAACACGTGACATGAAAGTAAACGCTTAAGTTTGTAAATGTTGGCTGTTTTGTGGTGTCCAGGTTGGAGGTGCACGTAGGCGTGGTTAACGGGTGCATGTAAGGATAGGATGATGCTGTTTGTTGATTGCTTTGAACTCGGGTTGATTTGCAGGTCAAGAGAGCGACGACCTTGAGAAGATCGTTATGCCACGGTGGCAGGAC
Organism: Taenia saginata; assembly: GCA_001693075.2. Taxonomy (NCBI): domain Eukaryota; kingdom Metazoa; phylum Platyhelminthes; class Cestoda; order Cyclophyllidea; family Taeniidae; genus Taenia; species Taenia saginata. The sequence goes on along the minus strand of LWMK02000292.1, from coordinate 90,516 downwards.
GCGATGGCCGTGCTAGCATAGTACGTGAGCACGACAAGACTGCAATATGCGGTGAAAGAGAAGCAGGGTTGGGATGGGCGTTGTGAAGCAAAAAATGAGTCGATGGTGAAGAATGTGGTGGGAAACTAGTTTATGTTTCTTATTTGGGTAGGAAATATAAGTAGTTGTAGAGAAATGTAACATAGGTGGTGTATTTGAGTAATGAAAGGAGAGGGTGAATGAACTAACGGGTAAGGTAAGTGCGAAAGATGTGGCTAAAAGTGTCGGAAAGGAGAAGGAAGAGGAGTGGGTAATGGAATGCATGTTGTTCTTTGCTCGGTGGTATGGAAGGAAAGACGAAAGGTTTGGGGGGCATCAAAAATAACTGAAGGATTGAGGAGCAGAAGTGGATGGTCGAATGCAACAACGGAAGTGGGAAGATGAGTGCTGCACTACATGGATTGTGGTTGTTGACGGTGGTAGGTAACCGGCTGGAAGGAGGTTGAGCGGGAGGAGACGGTGGTATGAGTTGAAACAGTGGTAGTAGTAGTATGGGGGGGAAGTGGTATGCTGCCACCCTAAATGGAGGTGGTGGTAGTGGTGAGAAGGCGGTGTTATGGATGATAAGTGCGAGTAGTGGGCACGTGTTGTTGGAAGAAGGGAAAGACGGAAATGATGGGAGCACAGGGAAAGCTGCCAGAAGCTCATGGGTGGGGAGAGAAAGTAGGTATGAAAAGTGGAGGAAAAGAGCGAATGGGAGGGCGATAGGAAGCCTTGGGCGATAAATGCGTAAAGGAAGGAGTCAGTAAGGGTAGAGAAGGTAGAGGAGAGGAGTCGTGGAGAAGATGGGTGGAGGAGCGAGCATAGACAAGGGAGGCGAGTAGGTAGGTTCAGGACTGGTATCAATAGTGGTACGCACGCTGATCGGTGTGCCCTCGACTCCCGCCTCACCGAAAATACGTTACCCTGCGTAGTAGCCCATTTTGTTCCGCAACAATTGCTATCTTACAGTTTTGGCCGGCGATGACTCGTTCTGGTGGGGTAGATTGCATAAGAATCCCTTTTCGTGGCCCTAATTCTCCATTTGGCCTTGAGACTAAGCAATAGCCATCGCCCGCGCCCAGCTGCTATTGAATGCCCTTGAACCTTGCCAACACGATCCTCCCGTAACAAGTCAAATGACGCCATTTTAAGGCCTTGACTATCGATCGGTTCGAATTCAAGGTCGGATGGTGTCATCGTGAGGTCCCACGGTGATGCGTTATATCTGCTCTGGATATCGTTTCCTTATACACTCATGTGAAGGTGACTTTTTCGTGAATTTCGTTTTATTTAACGTGTACTTAAGACATCATTCCAATTTTGTGTCTTTGTTTTCTTAATTAGTATTTCAGTCTAGGGGGAGTTTAAAGTTTAAATGGTCTCTCATCAGGGCCTTCACTATCAATCCAGGCTTTTAAGGCCAATTGAAGGTAAATCAGTACACTAGATATCAATTACTACCTACCTTGGCAATAAACTTTCCCATTTCGTATTGGTTATGGCAATAAACTTTCCCATTTCGTATTGGTTGATCAGTTTTTATGGGCCCTGTAGAAAAAAGTGGGATAACTTCTTACTATGCTCACGGATGACCATTTACGTGTGTCTTAGGTTCAAACGGACATTTTTTTGTTTCTCAATGTCGACTTATGGTCTGTAATGTTATTTTTTACCATTTATTGATTGATGCATCTAGAAATGCATCGTTCTGGGTTGGTGTGAAATTAAACTGGCCTCATATGCGGGTATGTGACGTCGATCCATTCTTTTTTCGAGGGCCCCAAACGTTGATATTTGTCTAATTTGGCATTAATTGGTCCATGTAGTATTGCTTAATGGGTACTTAAGCCTCTGAACACTAACGGTGGCAGGACGCGATGGCCGTGCTAGCATAGTACGTGAGCACGACAAGACTGCAATATGCGGTGAAAGAGAAGCAGGGTTGGGATGGGCGTTGTGAAGCAAAAAATGAGTCGATGGTGAAGAATGTGGTGGGAAACTAGTTTATGTTTCTTATTTGGGTAGGAAATATAAGTAGTTGTAGAGAAATGTAACATAGGTGGTGTATTTGAGTAATGAAAGGAGAGGGTGAATGAACTAACGGGTAAGGTAAGTGCGAAAGATGTGGCTAAAAGTGTCATATGGAAGGAAAGACGAAAGGTTTGGGGGGCATCAAAAATAACTGAAGGATTGAGGAGCAGAAGTGGATGGTCGAATGCAACAACGGAAGTGGGAAGATGAGTGCTGCACTACATGGATTGTGGTTGTTGACGGTGGTAGGTAACCGGCTGGAAGGAGGTTGAGCGGGAGGAGACGGTGGTATGAGTTGAAACAGTGGTAGTAGTAGTATGGGGGGGAGGGGGGGAAGTGGTATGCTGCCACCCTAAATGGAGGTGGTGGTAGTGGTGAGAAGGCGGTGTTATGGATGATAAGTGCGAGTAGTGGGCACGTGTTGTTGGAAGAAGGGAAAGACGGAAATGATGGGAGCACAGGGAAAGCTGCCAGAAGCTCATGGGTGGGGAGAGAAAGTAGGTATGAAAAGTGGAGGAAAAGAGCGAATGGGAGGGCGATAGGAAGCCTTGGGCGATAAATGCGTAAAGGAAGGAGTCAGTAAGGGTAGAGAAGGTAGAGGAGAGGAGTCGTGGAGAAGATGGGTGGAGGAGCGAGCATAGACAAGGGAGGCGAGTAGGTAGGTTCAGGACTGGTATCAATAGTGGTACGCACGCTGATCGGTGTGCCCTCGACTCCCGCCTCACCGAAAATACGTTACCCTGCGTAGTAGCCCATTTTGTTCCGCAACAATTGCTATCTTACAGTTTTGGCCGGCGATGACTCGTTCTGGTGGGGTAGATTGCATAAGAATCCCTTTTCGTGGCCCTAATTCTCCATTTGGCCTTGAGACTAAGCAATAGCCATCGCCCGCGCCCAGCTGCTATTGAATGCCCTTGAACCTTGCCAACACGATCCTCCCGTAACAAGTCAAATGACGCCATTTTAAGGCCTTGACTATCGATCGGTTCGAATTCAAGGTCGGATGGTGTCATCGTGAGGTCCCACGGTGATGCGTTATATCTGCTCTGGATATCGTTTCCTTATACACTCATGTGAAGGTGACTTTTTCGTGAATTTCGTTTTATTTAACGTGTACTTAAGACATCATTCCAATTTTGTGTCTTTGTTTTCTTAATTAGTATTTCAGTCTAGGGGGAGTTTAAAGTTTAAATGGTCTCTCATCAGGGCCTTCACTATCAATCCAGGCTTTTAAGGCCAATTGAAGGTAAATCAGTACACTAGATATCAATTACTACCTACCTTGGCAATAAACTTTCCCATTTCGTATTGGTTGATCAGTTTTTATGGGCCCTGTAGAAAAAAGTGGGATAACTTCTTACTATGCTCACGGATGACCATTTACGTGTGTCTTAGGTTCAAACGGACATTTTTTTGTTTCTCAATGTCGACTTATGGTCTGTAATGTTATTTTTTACCATTTATTGATTGATGCATCTAGAAATGCATCGTTCTGGGTTGGTGTGAAATTAAACTGGCCTCATATGCGGGTATGTGACGTCGATCCATTCTTTTTTCGAGGGCCCCAAACGTTGATATTTGCCTAATTTGGCATTAATTGGTCCATGTAGTATTGCTTAATGGGTACTTAAGCCTCTGAACACTGAGTAATTTGTACTGAGCTGCAAAAAAACTTATTAGTATGGTCACAGTTAACTCATTTATGCGCTTGCTAAGGTCAAATGGATATATTTTGGCTCTCGTTTGTAATTTGATTTAAATGCATTCATAAATATTTCTACTGATTTATTGATTTGTACGTATATTGATTCATGCAAGGATCAAATCGCATTTGAAGGCACGTGATTTGGCTTTAGAATAGGCTGCTTTGATCGCGAAGCCGCTGGCTATTTGAGTACCTCATTGGGTAGGCTCAAGGTTACCTACGGCAGCTGCGCATGAACGATTCCTATTGGTTAGCCTCGGGGTCGTTCAGCTATGCGTAGGCGGGTCGTTTCCATCGGCTTATCTACCTTGATCATGACATACTCCCACCTCCACTCTCCATTTTTCCCTCTTCCTCTCTACGCTAACTTGCTCACTTTTTTTCCTTTGCAACCTCCACCATTGTCCTTTAAATCGCGCTTTCTCTCTACTTTCCACACCTACCTCCCACTCCCCTGTACCCCTTCTATTGCCCTCTCGCCCTCTTTCCACCTGCATCTACCCACTACCTTTACTTATTAATCATCACTTCCCTGCCCTCCTACCGCTACCACCACCACTACTTATAAGGTGCTAGTACACGCCTTTCCTTCCTTCCTTCCTCCCTCCCTCCCTCCCTTTCTCCCTCACTTCTTTCCATCCTTCCTCCCTCTCAATTACTCAGCAGCCCCAACAATCACTCAGTCCATGTCATGCAACATTCTATCTCCCTTTCCGCCTTTCTTTCTTTCTTTCTTTCGATACACCTCTCATTTGACAAATATTCATTCTCCTTCGACCACATTCTTTCTTTCCTTTATTCAACTGCAGACCACTGGTCCTCATCCCCTCACTCACCTTTCATGCCCCCTCAGCTCTCCTCCCTTCTTCCACCATGCTCCATTCAACGTGATATTCACTACCCACGCTTCCTCTTCTTCCTCCTTCCATGCATATCCAACTCCATCTGCAGTATTCATGGTTCTTTAATTGCACCTTTTAGGTGGAAGTCGGGAAGACAACTCGAATCTCGTGCTTGAGGAGAATGCCAACTTGCTCAGCACCGAGAGAAGCCGTCCATTAAGACCCTATTGGTTCCCTTTATACCTGAGGCAATAAAGGTGTTGCAAAACATTAATGCTTCTTGTGCCAAGGGGAATCACAAGAAAGGGGAGGCGAATGAGCTCATCGCTACACCGTCTTTTACACCTGTCTCTCCAGTTGAAGCTATTTTTCTCCCTTTTTATTCCTCAGGCATGCCATTTATATTGCTTGCATTTCTCTATAACTACTCATGTTTCTGATCCAATTAAAAGGTGGTTTAATTCGCCATCACGGTCTTTAATACTAGCCTATTTTTGCTTTACGACATCCATCCTCACCCTAGTCAACTTCCACCACATATTACAGTCTTCTCGTTCAGTACATTCGCGCTTGCGTCGCCTTCCACAAGGCGAGGCATTATGATCCTTGCAAGGACGTAGTCGCCATTACCCTCTCTCTTGAGGGATGCATTAGTCCCACTATGAAGGCAGCCTAAAAATTGCGCTTTATTCATTTAATTTCATTTGTTTGTGTTTGGTTTTTCAATGTGCACCACAATGCATGCTTCAATGTGAGAGGTGGAAGTGATGCTTTTAATTGTGGATGACTTGCAAAATTGAGTCCTCCACCCATGAGGAAGGATCTGTTGCTTCAAGGCCAGCTAAGCGTATAGCAGATGCCATTGTGGAATAAATAGCCGACATTAATCTACCCCTTGATATTTTACGTTCACGTTGATATTTAGTCATTTCAGATTAGCAAGACAATATCATAGTTGCTTTCCCTAAGAAAACACATCGCTAATTTTATTGATGACATTTGGCGCTCCTGCTTTCCATTTATGCCCAGTATGCTTAGCCTTACTGTCAAAGGTGCCGTTCAATAAGATGTGGAGAGTCATGTCGATAGCACTCCAAAACACCCAAATTTGCTCTTTCCAGTGGGAGTGCATATTGCTTTTGAGAGAGAATTCGCAATGGGTGCAGCACTGTCACAAGTTTTAGCATTCATAGAGAGTTGCAGATGGTTTACGATCCTCCAGTCACACTACTTCACGTCTTCATTCCACTCTTCATCTTCTGCCGTGCCTTCCACTCATCACCTGTTCTGGCAAACTATCACTCGAAATGAAAAATCACTGTTATTCGTGTCTTCAGGCCCCAAATGTCAGTTGATCCCACACAGCCCAATCACCTATCTTAGATGGCGGCAGCAATGCACTCAGTATTACAAACCCTTAAATGGCCCTTCAAGAGATCACAAAGTCGTCCAGTTCAACAATCCCATGGGCTGTACAGCTTGAGTCTGCGAGAGAAAGAGAGGCATGAAGTCGTTGAGCGTTTCCGCCTCCTCCCACAAATCAATCACACTCCGAAAATAAGTCATACCACCCACTGCAACATTCACAGATGTGAAGACACCAACGCTTGCTTCATTGTGGCATGTGGAGGACCAAGATCTGCCCTACCACCTCATAGTTGGCGCTCTCACTGGCGGTATTTTGCTACAGAGGCGCAACAAAGACGAGCAAAATGGAGCTTTATGGTAATCTTCAATTGGTTCGAGGAAAACCTACATAAGATTACCTTGAAAGAAGCAATTACAAACCGAAATATATTCTCTTGGAAACGACGCCGCACCGCACATGACGTGTATTTGGGAAGGACCTCTGGTTGTTGTAGTTGCCACAGTGCCTATGTAAAGTGGCCCGGCATCAATCCAAGATGATTTAAACGCATGTGCAACGCTTTGCTGAATTTTACCATGACGTCTTAAGGAATGTGAAATGACTCCATCCTAGTTCCGATGCCACTCCACAGACAGCGTCAACAAGGGTACACAGAGTGGATGAAATTGTTGGCAGTATCTTCAGGCCCCAAATGTCAGTTGATCCCACGCAGCCCAATCACCTATCTTAGATGGCGGCGGCAATGCACTCAGTATTACAAACCCTTAAATGGCCCTTCAAGAGATCACAAAGTCGTCCAGTTCAACAATCCCATGGGCTGTACAGCTTGAGTCTGCGAGAGAAAGAGAGGCATGAAGTCGTTGAGCGTTTCCGCCTCCTCCCACAAATCAATCACACTCCGAAAATAAGTCATACCACCCACTGCAACATTCACAGATGTGAAGACACCAACGCTTGCTTCATTGTGGCATGTGGAGGACCAAGATCTGCCCTACCACCTCATAGTTGGCGCTCTCACTGGCGGTATTTTGCTACAGAGGCGCAACAAAGACGAGCAAAATGGAGCTTTATGGTAATCTTTAATTGGTTCGAGGAAAATCTACATACGATTACCTTGAAAGAAGCAATTACAAACCGAAATATGTTCTCTTGGAAACGACGCCACACCGCACATGACGTGTATTTGGGAAGGACCTGTGGCTGTTGTAGTTGCCACAGTGCCTATGTAAAGTGGCCCGGCATCAATCCAAGATGATTTAAACGCATGTGCAACGCTTTGCTGAATTTTACCATGACGTCTTAAGGAATGTGAAATGACTCCATCCTAGTTCCGATGCTACTCCACAGACAGAGTCAACGGAGGTACACAGAGTGGATGAAATTGTTGGCAGTGTATTACTACAATGGCATCACGAATAGGTCATTGTTAAAGCGAACGCACAAATTATGCTACAAAGACTACTGCTTCATCTAACCAGTTCCAATTATTACAGTAAAATTATCACCAGAAATTCATTCATCTAAAGCCACTACTGCATTCCGCACGGATTCGTCTAAGTGGAGAAACTGTCAACCCAATTATATTCTATTGTAGTGCAGTTGGATCGAGTCAACGTGTACCACTGTCTCAGTTCTATTGAACATATTTGACTCCCACCTCATTCACTCAAGTAGCACCAACTTCCAGATGCGTCCATCATCATCACCACGAGCATTGGTAAACACGTACACTCATCATTCTTCCGTCAGTTGTTATTTGCCTGCCACTTCACGGCTATTTTTAAATTGAAGAGACGGATGACAACAGGATGGTCAAGGTGACTGTCGACTCCATGTCACACGACAAACGTGGGGATTTTGGAGCAAACGGAAGACTAGGACATAAAGTCAATGCTTCGATGTTGCAGTGAAAATAGATTACACGAGGGTGGGAGGATGGGATTGCATTTGCCATAGAAGCAGTGAAATATAGGAGCGGAGTAATGGCCATGAGGCAATTGGTGGTGTCATCTGGGGCAATTGACTACCCCAAAGAATTCAATCCAGCCACTGCTTCCACGTTGATGTGTGCCTCGAACACAACCAAATGAAATGGGATGGAAATTCGGTGCAAATTAGTAAGAGGATTCTTTTAAACTTTTGTGCGGTAAGTGCATTTTGCGATGCATAATTAACTGATGCAGAAATTAATGTGTCAGAGAATGAGACTATTCAGTGGATTGGTGGATGCATAATCCCATGCAGTGAAACCTTTAAGGGATGTTCATAAGAGAGTTGAGAGGACTTTGTGGTCAAAGTACTTTGTGCACACTATCTGGATGTTGGGTAACTCATCGGAATACCACGTTAGGTGGTGTACCATAGCATCCATCACTTCTCTCCTAAAAAAATTGGTACTCTCCAATCCCTTAACTCGGATGCATGCATACGTTTATTCCATGCTGTAAGGCGAGACGGATCAATTAGACAAAATATCACCACATAGAATGGTGTGTGTGGATTGTGCACTTTCACTCTATATTTTGTTTGACCAAATGTTGTCGACAGGACTTGAACAGGCAAGTTGCGTGAAAAGAGACTAACAGGGATTGGATCGAGTTCACCTACAGCTAGGAGTCCACTGATTCAGCACCTCAACATGGCCCAATCTACATTATGGCCCACAGTGGTGAAATACCTCCCTCTGCCCAGACGCCAAGTGCATAGTTTTATTACTCCAGGAACACATCGGATTATCAGTGTGGGTGGTGGTACTTGCATTCAAACTTCGCGATTTGACGAGAGAGACCATTGTGCGATGGAAGGTGCTTGCTAATTGTTCAAATGCATTCTTCATACAGGGCTCGAGAATGATAGGATATTGCATACAGTCATAGTCGGTAGAGATAGTAGTGCTTTCAAATGTGAGCCTTATGTAAAGGAGTTCGTAAATCCCTGTCGACATAAGAGACACGCTATATTAGCAGTAAGACCACAGCAAATCCCTCCAGCGCTGAGTAAGTGACATGTGATGTGGTTACACGTGAATGGCCTCATATCCATTACAATGAAGTTAGGGTTGCGAGAATTGGTGCACTAAACTTATGCTGCTAATGGAAGAAAAAAATAGGACAGAGATAGGCTTTTGGTGATTTCCAACCTGGTGTTATCTGCTGGTGATGGTTTTCAACCACACACACTTCCATCAATGCATTCTTGCACTGACCCCATTTTTGGAGGTATTGCGCTAGAAAAAAGCAGCCAGTGGTCCATTCAGCTTGCAGGTTATTTTTCTGTTTGCAGTACCTATCCTTCCTCCGAAACCCACATCACTAAAAATCAAATGCGTCGACTGCCACAGCGTTTCCGCATCTTTGCTACCGTCGAATGGAAGCAGGCCAGCCTAGCCAAAGTCAACAACTACTAGCTGCATTTTTGAGTTAAATAGTAACTTTCCAACTGTAAGGCTGCAAGTAAGCAGACTAGGGGATTCGATTTTCAATCACAAGTCTCCATTGACACACGCTGCCAATAACATCGTCAAAGTCATTTAATTTTCTCTAGAAACTGCACGCATTAATGTGTTGGCGCATTCACAACATATTCAGCATTCAGGACAGAGTTTGGCACTGGCTTGCGTCCTAACATTAAACAAGGCATTTGTACCCCTCCTATTTACAACCCTTTCGCCTTCGCATTTGTCACCATGTAAAATCTTGGGTCTTTCAGAGAAATGCAAATTTCATGAAGCTCCTCATTTGATTTTCAAGCAGAGGTTTCACCGGGTGACTTCGTTTAACTTGGTTAGCCAACTCCATGGAAAGGAGTGTGGGAGTTGGAGGTGGCATCAATTGCGCACGTCTGCGCACGCGACCTCGTGCATTGCGTGCGTGTAGAAGCCACCACGTAGGACAGCGAACCAGGTATCTCATAGGCTGAAGGCCTATGGAGCATTCTTATAAATGGGCCATGACGTGTGAATGGAGGATACTTCTGCTGTGAAGATGGCAGCTCTTTTCTACCTGATTTTATTGGCGACGTCTGTTTTTGCTGGGCGAAGTGGACACGGCCCTGGTAAGTTGCCAACTAGTATTTGACTCTCGTCAGAATGCCGGCTAAAATAAGTAACAAGCAGTAGATTTTGCTAGACAATCCCCATTTTTATGGTATCGTTTGTAGTTGCTTGATGTAGCGTAGATTCTATTAGTATTTGCTTACTAACGTAGCCCATGTGGAGACTGCTCTCAACGCGTATAGAGTAAATGTTTGAAATTCCTGAGTGATGATTTACCTACCATCCCTCGTTTGTTACTACATCGTGATCAGGTTCATATTTCTCCTACCACCTCCTTCCTTTTGGAATTCGACTAGATTTTTGAGACGACTGGCAAGTGACATCCACTAATGGGGCATTGATACACATATTCGCAGCACTTACACATTCCACCCCATATATCGAAGCCTTTCTTCATTAAATGTGGACTGATTCGCTTCACTTAACTTACACGACGGCAAAAACTTGTGCTCTTTGAAGTGAATGGCACAATGCCTGGCTCACATTGCTCCCTATTGTGTTCTCTTAACCATGAAGGAAGGCAAGAGATGTTGGGGACCTGCTCATACGCGCCATGTTACCGCCTCTATACACTATTCTTGTTAGCTTCAACAGTAGGCCAATCCACTGCCCTCACTGGAACCTTCTCGACAGTCAGAGTTGTCAACGGTAGCTCTGGATGGCATGAGGAAATGCATATAATATAGATTTGCACTTCGATTTAGACACACTCATAGTTGTCATAACTCACCTTTAAGATCCCATCAAACCTCACTCCCAACTTCGACCCTAAAACGTGCTGTGTACATCAACATAGATGCTTGAATGACACACGCACTCTCAATCATGGCATTTTTAATACGCATGCAAACTTCCCATCTACGACCTGCGCAATTTGAACTGTGAAGCGTATGGTGAATAGTAAGACATGGAATGTGTTGGTAGACCGCAGATACTAATCACGGAATTAAAATTGCTTGTGGCATTTTACCGGGAGCATATCTGAAAACTCTTTCAAAATGACTTACACTTGATTACATAGCAAAGGACAGTACTTACTTGGTCCTATCAGTAGCAAAACAAGGATGTCATTGCAGACATCAGTGAAGTCCTGATCTCCCCTACGACTCTTGCCATTACGCGCAGAGTTACTACTCCGCATTTTCTTAATAAATGAATAGACGAAATATGGGACAAATTTGCTAACCGACGCAATTTTCCTCCTCTTTCTAAAGGTATATTGGCAAACAAGAATCTTGAGTTGAAAGATGGACTACCCAAACACTTCTGGTGGATTTTTGTGGGCTCTGGGTCTGTGGGATTGGGTTGGGACGCCACAGCCTTGGCTGATCTCCAACGCAAACCAGACGAAATTAAACTAACGGCATTTTATTATAATGAGTCCATCAGCTACAGTTATGTAGCTGTTCCCTTCACGCATAAGAAACTCACTCTTAAAGGACTGATCCCCAATACCACATATCTCACGCTTTTGGAAGCATTTGAAAAGGGGAATGAAATTTTTGCTCATCTCACGGCCATTAAAACAGCGACCAAGGGTAAGTTAGTTGGTTTAATTATGATGTGAACTCCACATAGAGGGTAAGTGCTCTCCAAACTGTATCTGTAGTTGGCATTTCATGTGTCACAGCATTTGAGCCTAAGATAAGCACACCACAGTTGAGGGACGTACGTGTTCCGTGAGATGTCTTTAACGTACTGACATGTTCACATTGCAGGAAGTGGCGGCGATTCCCTCGGATTCACCTTACTTTCCGTCATCTCTGGCCTTCTTCTACTTTCATGGCAGTAGACCTTGCTTGAAATTCCTTGTGAGCCACTGAAAAATGACTGTCTGTTTGAAATATTTGGAATTGCACTGATCAAGCACTGTTTCCCACTACAGGTTTACATGTCTCAGGAAATGCAACAGTGACCATTCATTCGTACTTTATTAACGGCAATGTAGCTTCACACATTTACTACTTCCCAAAAGGAACAAATACAAACCTTTGTAAAGATGAGTTCTTTCTTGCACAAAACGTGTTCTCACCTGTTCAGAATGGGAAAGCTTTAAATTGAGGTAATTTGAGTCATTAGTGAATTCCTATTTATCGCACAATGGGGGCTAAGCACATATACGCAAGGCTAGTTTTCCCGCAGCAATGGGACCATCACTGAAGCTAAGTTGCCTACTTACTTAAGCGCTTGGTTACTGCTTACAAAGCATACAAGTGTTGGAGAGCAGGTAGAATGTGTGAATGGGGTTCTTTACTGGGAAGGTGTCATGCCACTGTACCTACGCTTATTCGAGATTGTTTGTGTTGATGCAGCGTGTGAAGGCGCACAGGCCCACATCAACCTCACCATGTTTAAGCTGTCGATGGTGATGAATGATTATGGGCTTGATACCCACCCGACAGCTCATTCCACACCCAGTATCTTTCGTGGTAAATCAATTGCACCATCATTTAAGCATTTACTTTGAGCACCAAGAAGCCATTTGCACTTCTTCGTTTCCAACACAAGAGATTTGGAAGTGCAATTACAAGAAGTCGAATAATATACCCATTGATAGCTAAGTATAGTCTGTACGAATAGTGGACTTGTCAGGTGGAATGCGACATCGCTCCATCCGTAGATCAGCCTGCTGACGCCTGTAGCATTATTGACGAAAAAGCGCTTTGGCAATTGTTTAGCAGTTTTGCTTCTTCATTTGTGTGTTTACAAAACATTCTATCAATGATTACTCCAAAGCAGTCTTGCATTATGCAGGATAATGTTTCGCCCAATGAAGGGGAAATGGAGAAGGAATTGACAATGCCTGTTACAAGGTCCCCATTTTCCAGCTGACTGCATTTTATACATCTTAATGAACAGGACCATATTTATAATGTCAGTGCATTTAAAGTCACTTTAATTGCCAACACATTGGAATATTTAATGAAGCCATGCAATGCTGAATAGCATTTCACACTTCATTTTACGCACACTCAGTACTGCCACACTGCACCTCTGCCTGCAAAGCTCAGACTGGTAACACATCCGATTTGTATTAATGTGAGTTTTGGAGGCAGGACAGACAACGTCAAAAAAAGAATAGCCCCCGCACCCAGTAGAATATGCTTCGCTTCCTCTAGAGCAATGCCTCCAAAAATAAGTCAGTGCTAGACTGCACCAATGGATTTGTAGTGGATTAAAAAACACCACCAGCAAATAACAAGGGAGTGGAATACACCAAAAGTGGGCCTCTGTTCTATGATACTTTTTCTACTGGCGATATAAGTTTAGTGCACCAATTAGCGCATAGCTCACTCCCAAGTAATGGGGATGGGGTCATTCACGTGTCGCCACGTCGTTCATCAATTAGTTACCACTGCAAAAATTTACCGTGGTCGTAACCGCTGCTAGGAGTGTTGGCTCTCTCTCTTTCTTTTACGCCGACAGGAAATCATGAACTCCTCCATATAACGCTCACGCATTTTGGAACCATTTGTGCCTACATTTGAAAGCACCACCATCCATTTTGCCCATCATGGCACACACCAGCCCGCCATTTTTGGACCCATTCAACATTACACTGGTCTCCCTGCATCAGAATTTGTCGTCAAATTGCGAAAAATGCATGCAAGCAGCAACACCCACGCAGGTCATCCTCTACCATGCTCTAACTTGGCGTGCTTTCTAGCATATGACAACGCTGTACCCATGCATAAAGCCATGTTCGCATGGCAGGGAACCTGCCAGCATCAAAGAGAAGTTTAGTGAAGGCTCATGTATAATCCATTCTTCCACCACCCATGTTCTTCATTTTGCAGTTGGGCACATGGAGACATTTCACCACCGTAGGTCATAATGTGGGATGGGCCACGTTGACTTCATGAGTCAGTGGACTCCAAACCGTAGGTGAACTTGATTCAATCCCTGTTGGTTTCATTTTATGCAACTTGATTGTTAAACATAGGCATTGAATCGCAATTATCCTGGTCAAAATTGAGCAACTTTGGGATGTGCTAGCACCCATTAGTTGATTATTGTGTCATTGTGCCGCCATTTTCAAACAACATCGCATGCAGTTGGTGTTATATCATTCCCACTTTCTCTGCCATTGTCGAACTCTTCTTCTTCACATCACTGTTGAAGCCTTCTGACTACACTTTTCAATAAATAATGAGTTTTAGAAAGCTTTCCCACATTACACTACTAAGTTCTATAAGCTGCTCACTCCTGCATCGAGGTGAGAATAAACGACTTCCAGCCCTTATTAGCGTTGTGCAATCTAATTACAGCATTGTGAACGTTAGCATCAAAAAGCTCTTGCTGGTGGAGGGTTCTGTTACCCATTTGTTCGCTTGTAATGCTAACTGTGAAATGGCCTTCAGAAAAAGTAAATCTCACGACTCATTTCTTGCATCAACGTTACTGCTGGCTTTTGAACAGAATAATGCGGTTCATCCTATCAAATTATAAATAGGAATAGAGTTACCACTTTGTCACCGAATGCACTTGGAGCTTATCGTAATCCACCAGCCTTGGACCCTACAATGAGCCCATCCAGCGACCATATAAGTAAACGGTGCCAAAAGACCACGTTAAGTACTCGCGTGAAACGCGCAAAACACCGAATGTGAAAACTTCTTAATGCACAGCTTCAAGGTGCGGCCATCAAAAGCATCCTTAGTGCTGGTTATGTTCTGAACTTTGCAATGAATGACAGCAAGTGACAGTTGCTGTGATATGAAGGACACAAGAAGCGACACTTGACTTCAGACATGATCGTCCTTCACAGAGTGGTAAAGTGGGTCATCGATCAGATAAATTGTGTCAGCGTCAGTCTAGTCTCATGTCGACACCTTCAGCCTATGAAAGTAGCCTGGGTGAGCGGTTGAAAGTGGCGCATTCCACACATTCATCAAAAGTTCAACTACTAAAATGCATAAAAAGTTAAGTGTTGTAAAAATGATATCCGCGATGATTTTCCATCACATTTGCACGTAAATCAAGATTTTGCACCATATTTTACTTTTCAGATGCACATTTTATTTTTTGCTATCTTTGCAAATGCTAATTTGTTGGGATGCGTAAACACATATACGCATATCTGCTGCCACAGCTAACCCGTAGCATCGCATTGGCTTTATGTAATGCTGAAGGAAAGGCACTTCACCTGCTAGTACTTTATGTGCTTTCGCAAGACAAAACCTAAATGCGTTTGTCTGTTATGCCTAACAATCCTTACGCGTCTAGCCCGAGTTCTCATTTTCGTGCGGTATCGGTGCTGACTTTTAGTTTATTCGGGTTAGGGCTGAATGAACCATATTTGCATGGAAATCGAAAAGTTCTGGTGAGTGTTGTGCTCCACATTTGCATGGATGACGTTCTCACAAGTGCCCACCTCTGGTGGAGCGTTGTATGCCGCGCATGGAGGCATTACCTGACAAAACTGAATGCGATCTCCGCCTTCTTTTTTACCCCATCCTTTATTTAGGTAAGATTGGATTGTAGTTCACGAGCTTTCTTCACGCCTTTTGTGCAGCAGTGGGTTGGACTGGTGTTTTTTGAGCAGCGACAGTCGCTTACCACTTATTCGTAGGTCCTTTTATGTCTTATGTATACCTAATCGGGAATTATTTTCACCACCGTAATCTTTGCATCGGTAGAACAGCTATCAAGGATGTGAGGTGCTTCGCACTTGGATTGTTCGCTGACTTGAGGACCGCGTTTGTGTTTTGAACTCGTCTTTGCAAAGCGTGTTACGTAGGGCCCCATTAACCGCTTAATCGCGGGATCGGCTTTGACATGAGTTGGTACTTGAGGCAGACCCAGAAGAAAGGGGATTGTTGCCTGGGGGACCTGTAACTGTTTGGTGGGAAATTTTTGTGTCACCGCAGATCGCATTTTGTAGCGGTCTTAGTTGCTTTCCTGTTGAGGCATTTTTATGCTTTACAATAGTGTTTTTTAGTTTCGCACTGCATTGCACGTTCAAATGTTGATTTTCTTATTTTGTCTGTTTTCCTTTTCAGGTACAGTGAGCTTGGTGTGCTGGCGAAGTGACATGTGATGAATGTGCGGAATGATAGACAGTGCGGGATTTTGGAGTCACCCACAGAGGCGTCTCCTTCGTTCTGTGATGAAGACCTCGCTATAGACGATGCCGGTGCGTTTGATGGTATTGCGATAGGGTTGCCTTTTCGACACAAACATTTGATAATCGAATAGACTCAGGCCAAACAGAGGCGATGGGTGTGAGTTTTGGGTTGAATTGATGGGCAAGTTTATAGCCTCGTTTCGAAAGGCCGGTGAGCTACGGCTGTTGATTGTTTCAAAGGTGAAGAGATAGGAATGAGGTAGAGTGCTGAGGATGCTTTTCGTTTTGTTTTTCGTTGCGCACAAGGCAATTGCATGTTATTTTCCAGATTAGCCATTTGCAACGCATGGAATCACTTGTTAGTAGTCACGTAAACGTATAAGCATATTTCGAGGAGTATATGTGCATGATTAAGGTTTTTTATCGAATGCGATTCACCAGGGAAGACACCGTCACATTCGATCTTGACGCTGAACAATGGTCAAGGGGAATAGTTTAGGCTTACATCGTGGTCTGTTAAACTATCAATTATTTCAATAAGGAGGAATTGTGGCGAGTGAGGCCTTATTTGTTGTAGTGCGTGGCTCTGCTTGGTGCTTGCATTGATGTCGGCTCAAATTACGGCGAGAATGATTTTTTCCCGTGAAGCACTTTGTGATAGACATGAGGACCTTATTGAGCAGAACTGGGTGACATTTTCGTCTTGCAAATGTACACTTTACACGTGGGATTTTCAAGCATAACATTGCTGTGTTTAAATAATCAGCCTCTGGTCCGAAGATGGTGCATACCGGTAACGTGCACTCGCTTCGCCACCGCCACCGTCGCCGTTGCCGTCGCCGCCACTGTCCGCAACGCTGGCTATGGAACGCTTTTCAACATCGTCATCATCACTGGCTCATCAGGCTGTCAGCAAAGCCCATCGTTGCTGATGGTGGCCATGGCAAAGGGGAATGTGGACATGGCAGCCAATGCATTGGAAGCCACTGAAACCGCACCAGACGCCTTGGGTATCGTCGTCGCCGCCGCCGTTGGCTGCCGTGCTGTTGCAATTGTTCGACCCATCGATGCACTGTTCATCCACCCAGGACATGGCGAAGAAACACGACTTCGTGTATGGGACGACTTATGCAAGACCGGGTGCAGTGTGTGGATGTTGCGCGAGAGCGAAGAAAGAGCGAACCGTCAAATTAGTAGGCACTTTCCTGCGGAACAGTATGCTGGACAAGTTGAATGAAATGTCCTTGGCAGCAAACAATCGGTGGCTTTGCTTGTCCGTTTTTTTATTCAAGGCGTTCAGATTTTGTCACTTTTAAGTTAATGCTGTTAGGTCAATCCAATATGAAGTGGTTGTGGAGTGAAAGGAGGTGTAGTTATGTTATGAGGATTTGCATGATAGTAGGTAAGTAGGTTTGGCCAATACTGAAGGCACGTGTAGATAACTTATGTGAAGAGGCGTTTTTTCATGACGTCACCACATGTGTGAGTGTTGCAATGAGTGGGGTGATTTATTGTTGCAATGTGAGTATTTTGTAGTAGAAGGCAAGAATGCCCAATGACTTTGTGCCTCACTTGCTTTTTGCATGTTCTAACGTGTGAAACATATGGCATCATTAAGTTGTGCGATTTTGTGATTCCTTGAACGGCCATTTGAGAGTCGATGGCACTGAGTGTATTGTCACCACCACCGCCGCTGCTTAAGGCGAGCGGCTCGACTTGCCGTCTTCGCATGCCTGCCATGCACCAGTAGATACGAGACTGGTAGTCATGTGGAGGAATGATTGTTCAGTCACTGTGGTGGCCTTGGGACCGCAACGTTGACAGAAGTCTTGCTTTCGCGTTTTTGGGTTGGCGTTCAGTTTACTAGACACGGGGACGTGTGGTGGTTGGCGCATTCTCCCATATCCTCTGAAGTTGGCTTGAGCCATAGTTAATGAGGAGGAGGAGGGAGCTGTCGATGTAGCACGATCACCAGGGGCGGTACCAAGGGTGGCGTTGTGAGAGACGGGGGAGTGTGCCTAATGCGTCAGTGGTTGGTTGAAGAGTGGGCGTTGGTTGTGGGGCCGCTTGGTTGTTCCGCTCTTTNGGCGGAGGAGTGTGCCCAATGCGTCAGTGGTTGGTTGAGTTGCGGATTTTGGCGGTGGGGCCGCTTGATTGTTCCACTCTTTCCTATTGGCCAAAATGGGTGTCTGTAGGTGAAATGTAAGTGTGTTATGTCTCAGCATTGTGTTTATTATCTACTGTGGGAGTGGGGTGGTGAATGGCTGGCGGTGCTACAGTGAGTATGTATGGATTGCGGGTGTGAATGTTGTACGATATGCTGAGGCATTGTAGGTCGCGGTCCATCTGTATGATCAATCGACGTCTGGGGACTTGAAGATGAGGGGCGGGGAATGCTTCGCCTCAACAGGGGGAGAGTATTTTTCCCATATCTGTGTAGCAGTTTGTTGGCACAGGTGATAAGTGGGGGAGAAGATGGTGTTGTGCAGCACCCTGAGTTTTCCGGAAGGCAAAAGGGGGGATAATACTTGGGCGGAATGTATGTATTTAGGCAACGGCAATGAATTGAGGCTGCTGGTATGGCTCAGGGATCTGAATGCCCAACAAAGGCACTATGACTACTTAAGGTGTGTGCGATCGCAGCCCGTAGTTTGGAAGCCGAGTATTGCAGCAGCGACTCAGAAGAGGCGACAGCGATTGCGGAAGTTCGATTTCCTGTGCACTATAAGGAGGAGGATTCCTATCAATTTGTCGCGCGTTATGCTAGGAGACAACATACACAAAATTAGTGCCCAAATGCGGTGCAAGGTTCCACGTGAGCCAAAAAGATCCTTTAATTAAATGCTCGATTAAGAATTTCCTGCAAAATCCTGATTGTTTGCCTTTTGGTTTAAACATCCTTGCAAAACTAATAGTTATTACTGGTTAAGTGCATGTGTCAATGTGCTGAACTGAATAACTATGATGTTCACTTTAACTCTAAAATTGCTTGTTTATCTCTATATTTACATCATGCATCTAATGAATCTGAGTGATGATTGGTCAGGATTGTTATCAGGATTGTGTGCTTATCATTCGTGCTCTGCATGTTACGTGTTCTCTTCGACTCCCAGATTTGGGAACAGAATTGCTGATGACCCTTTCATTTTGCCTGGAATCAGCACATTGTGGGCGAATGTATGTGGTCTAGATGTGGGAGCGACATTTCTTGCATGTGGCGGTTTCTCTCACCGTGACTTCCGTGGGCTGCATTCAGAGGATGTTCGGGTATATGTTTGCTCATCTCCTACTTCCCGTTATTCTTTGTTGACTTGATCCCATGTTCTCTTTATCGTCACCCAACCCGCAGCACCACCTTTTGCAAATTTGCTTTGATGACGCCTCTACTTTTGTTGATGGTCAGCATCACCGTTCCCAAATCCGTCAGCAGTTAGCCCTCGCTGCTAACGGTTCCTGTGGGCCACGAATCAAGTCACCAGTCCTACTGTCCCCTCACAATTCCAAATTATCACCGCAACTTCGCTCTGGATGACCTCGAATGCTGGGCATATCATTTGTTTGACGATCTGTGCGTCTTCGTTGTCTAGGCCTTTGAGGCTGCGGGCGTCCGGACAGTTGTGCCATTTGCATTTCATTCGGCTTATATGGAAGCTGGCAGAATTTCCGCACCTATACCGACGTCGTTGGTGCGGAGGGAGGAAGTGTTCGTCTTGCTTGGTGAGTCGTTCACCGAATGTTCATTGTTTTTGACCCATGGGACCTGTTGGTTTTACGCCAGTAGAAGTTTTGATGGACTGAATTAGGCCAATTTTGTCCTACGTTGCCAAGGGATATCTTGACGTGGTGACTATTCGGTTGGAGTGGTATCCGCTGTTGTGGCGGTCGTTTTGATGTCTTTGTGGAATCTGGTAGCGTTTTCATGCTTTTCTACGGATCCAAATGATCAATTCGCTCTCATGCACTTGTGCCTCCGTCAGTTATTGGAACGCCGTACGCGCGAGTCGCTCGCCCGTATTCGGTTTTCTCTAGTTATGTGCTCGTGGGAGAGTTCTGTGATGCCTTATTCGTGGCTTGTGATTGTAGGAGTATCAAACAGGGTGTCCGGCGTGTTCTTTAGCAACACTGCAGGAAAAATCGGGTTCGAATTTCTTGATGCACTTATTCAGAACTGTGAAGGAGGGGATACATTACCCTCTCACAGAGCACGCATATATTGAGAGATTAGTAGGCTCCTGCGGCGCATCTACACACGTGCTTGCGATGAGTCGCGTATTATCGAGTGGTAGTGCTAATTTGGTGATGTGGTCTGGAACGATCATGTCAGTTGAGGTATTTAACGTGTCTACGTTTTTTGTTAAGAGTGTAGGCTATTTCCATTCGGCAAAAATGGTTGGAATATGTTTGGATGAATGGAGATAAGTCAATTCCTTGAGATTTGATTTGTTACGGATGCGTGGTTTTGTTCGTTCGTGGCCGTATCAACTGTTTGTTTGGGACCGTTTGTCGGCATAATTAAATGTTGGTTTAAGCGATAGCCTGACAGTACGCCCCAGTTGTAGTCATATTTGTAGCACAAAGCAGGCGAGTAAGTCCGTGTGACTCTTGTAATCGGAAATGATAAACTAGAAGAGGTCTCTTGGGGCCAGTGGGAGTCAGTATGTTTGAATGTTCGCCACCGATGGACAAGCTTGCATCGAATTCTACCTTGATGGCATTACTTGTTTCCAGATGCAAGTGTGTGTGGCTTCGGCGTGTTGATAGGTGGTGGGTGGGTGTATTAGAGACAAGTAGTGATATGTCCATCTCTACAGGGAGTATTGAATTGGGCTACAGACTCTGTTTCTCATTATGACACAGGTTAAAGCAGAAGGGGTGCATTCACAATGCAGAAGGCAGCAAGTTGACGGTT
Organism: Taenia saginata; assembly: GCA_001693075.2. Lineage (NCBI taxonomy): Eukaryota > Metazoa > Platyhelminthes > Cestoda > Cyclophyllidea > Taeniidae > Taenia > Taenia saginata. The sequence goes on along the minus strand of LWMK02000292.1, from coordinate 69,518 downwards.
ATTGGCCTGCAGCCTGTTGGCGGATAGCTGGACATTTGGACGGAAAACATCTGTTTGGCGTACTTCACCGCCATTCCTCATTCACGTGGAGCATTACTGTGAGTTGCTGTTGTTGGCGCGCGTGCGGCATGAATCATTATAGAATGGAGGTGTGGGTGAATCATCACCAGCGTCCAGGTGTTCAAAGCATTCCTGAGTAGTGTTTTCCTATCCTCACTTTACTTTAAAAGCCCTCCTTGATGTCGCTTTTCCTTTTCAAGAGGATATTCTTCTTGGGTAACCCATATCGTCTTTCATGGAGCTTCATCTTAGCTCACATAGTTTTTCTGTTGTCTGCGTTAATTAAACCCTCCTTATAATTGATTTTGCTTTTAACTTTGTCGAAGCATTCCTTTTTTGGCATGCTATCCTTGTTGTTCAGCAGATTGACCCATACCATAGGCTTTCCGCCTTCCATTTGGCATTGGTACATCACAATGAGTTGAAGGATTCAATGGCTACGATGCCACCGTTGCATGGGTTTCTTTAGTATTTCCGTTTCTTTTGGAGGTAACCGTATGGCCCGATGATAGCCGATGGCTCAAGTGAAGGTCGACTTTTCGCAGTCCAGAAAAGATAGGTTTTATTAAAGGTTATATAGCTTCAAAACCGAAAATAGGTCAGCATACCCTGGACGCATGTTGCATAACTTGGATTCTAAGCAGTTTGTTGCGACTTTAGCATCTACCGCTGTCCTCTGGGACAGGGGAGGCGTGGGACGTCGATTGGATTTTTGGATCATCACCCATGTGCATAATGTGCGATGCATTTGCAGGTCGCTAGTCCTCGCCCTCCTACTCCGAGTAGGTGACTGGAGCTCCATCACCGCAAGCGCAATCCTCTGCCACAACAAGGGTCTGGCACTTGGCCACCTCTGGCCAATCAACTCTGCATTGCATTCGAACGAGTGGTAAGTGTTCGTATGTGGATTATTGATTGCAGTGGACTTGGCCTTGTTTTTTCTGCTTTCTGTATTTAGTTTATCCCATATCCAAATATGTGATTTTGGGGATTTGTTTGTTTGCCTGCTTTTCGACGGCCGTTTGCATGTTGACGACGGCGAGGAGTGTATAGTCGGGCTGACGCAAGAGGTTGGGATTACCACATTGCGTGCATTGCAGGTGGTGGTGGTGGTGGTGGTGGTTGAGTGCGGTTGTAGATTTGTGACTGGTACTCATTTCAGGGGCTAATTGTCTGGTCAGAAGTGTGCACTTGAAGCTGTGAGTTGACGGAAGTTTGTCTTTTTGTAGATTGTTGGCGTGAGTCACGGTCGCTCTAGGACGTCGCTGCTTCCTTCGATGCCATTGTGTTTGCGATGTGAAGGGAGATTGGTACGCAGGGCGCAGATTCGCGCTGAAGTACACTGTTCAATAGTCATGAGGAGGGGAATTAATTCTATCTGCCTTCGTTGCTCGTCCTCCAGCGGAATTTGGGTGCGGATGCTGTTTGATCACTTCAATAACTGGGTGTTTTCTTTCTACGGAAGGAGTGCATGCGATCTTGCCTACTCTCCTGTAATGTATTTCTCTGCCTTCCACATCTTGCAATAGCATTATTTCAGTGTTCAGTGGTTGACTTTTATGGTGTGCTCATTTCATTGTCTTATGTGAGAGTGTAATGTGCCATTCGTGGATGCGGTTTCTGAGCTGCCCTGTCGCTGGTGGCCATGGCTGGACTGTGGATTTCGAATAATTCAGTTTAGCCTCGGCGGTGATCATCGAGTGGGGTGAAAAAGAGTGGATGAAGCAGAACTGGGGATTGCTTTACTGATTGCCTAATAAGGTGCTGATGATGATGCATGGATGAATAGATGGGTGGAATTGCTTTACTGCTTGTTTAATAAAGTTCTGATGAAAGAACCAGTGTCTACCAGTAGTAGCCATGATCTGTGACGGGCTGTGCCTTTTAATATACAAACGCTTTACTTGGACCGCATTCATTCCTTCCTTCCAACATTGCCAAACATTTTATTCACTCTTCGCTTTGCTAACTTTTTTAAGCACATTCAATCACATTTGCTCTGCATTCGTCTTATCTATTATCTATTTCGTCTTTTCTCTACAATCACTCGTAGTTTACATCTAAATCGTAGAAAGTAACCACACTTTTATCTATTATTGACTCACTTTTTGCTTCCAAGTACCCGCCTCAACCCCAGATAACTTTCACCGCGTATTGTCGACTTTTCGTTTTTTACCTACCACATTCGCATTAACATCGCATCCAATCAGTGTAGCACCATGATGCTCTCAAGGTTGTCTTCTGCGTAGCGAATCAATTCCTATGAAGCAGTCAGCATACAGCACGACCTCCCCCACATGACCCAATAACTACGTTCCTATTCACCTACGTGGATCCCTCAACGTAGTCGACACGACGTAGAGGAAAATCCCCTTTCCTCCCCTTCCCTTCCTCCACCATCGCTATTAGAAGGCTGCGTGTTCCGAGACATCTTTATTATGGATACAGCCGGAATGCACGATAGGAGTGTTTATGACGGAGGAGCCTCGGACTCCGGAGGGTAACCACGTGCATCCACGACCAAGTTGAAATTGTCCTCCCACCTCTCGCCTACAAAGCGCAATTAAAGAAGATAAGTACTACACATTCCCCCTAGTCTTTTAAGCCCCGTTCCCAGTGCTACTACCGTTGATTGCCCTTAATCATTCCGTCGGGTGGTTTTCTATAATTGCGTAGGCTTCGTCCTCGTTATCGACCGGCGGGGCACCTTTTTAATGTCGAATCTTGCTGTGATGGACCGTTGTTGGCTGGGTACAAAGTTCCGCATTCCGGACGAGGCAGTTCGTGGGGGAGGGAGCTTTCACTACACAGGAGGGGTCTCTACTCAAGGATGGTAAAATTTTCGATGCGTTCCGGGTGGAAGAATCGTGGTAGGTATTGGGTTGAGTGTGCTTGTAGCATTTCTTTTATCTACCATAAGACTCTTGTAAGTGTCGCAGGGCAAAATTGAACTTCTTTCTTGTCCCTTCTTTTGGACGTAGTACGTATTCCAGAGCATTGTCGGTTGCCGCCTCTTTGCTCGGTAGGAAGATGTCTGAGGAGATTCTCATTTCGCAGCCCGTGAGCATTTTGAATGGAAAAACACCCAATGACGCGTGGACTGTGGCTTTACACGCTCGAAGGGCGCGTCTTAGGCTTAGATCCCAATCTTCAGGCTGGGCCTCTTTAGTAAAAGCCTTCAGCAGTCCCATCAGAGTGCGATTCGTTCTTTCCACTTGTCTATTGCCCTGCGAGTGCCCAGGTGTCGTACGCAATTCCAAATGTCTTGCCTAGTTCGACAAAGAGTCGGATTTCGAGGTTAGGACCTTGACCGCTATGGACTGATTCAGGCACCCCGTGTTGACAGATGAAACGATTGAGGAAGGTTGGCGCAACCGTTTCGACGTCTTGTAACTTCATGGGTTCCGCTTCGGCTACTTTCGTGAAGTGGCCGACCATAACCACAATATATGGGTTCTCTTCTTGGTAAGTGGCAGTAAACCCATGACGTTTGTCCCCATTATTTCGTCCGAGAACCCCATAGGCATGGGTTGCAGGGATGCGATTGCTGTAGAGGCTTCTTAAAACTATTGCAAGTGATGCAAGCTTAGCAGAAATCTAGCATTTCCGGGGTAAGAGAGCGCCACCAGTATCGTTTGCTCGAGGAATCCACCATTTTTTTCTCGCCCACATGCCCGAATTGATCGCGCAACTCTTGAAGCACCGTTTGTATCAGCCAACCTGGAACAACTAGGCGCTTGGGAGACATGGTGTCTTCTTGATACCATAAACCCTCATCCTCCAGAGAGGGTTTGGACCACTGTCGCTATATCCGTCCAGCTGCTTTGTTGAACGACTTCACCTCTCCCGCCGTAGGTTTTTACGAGGATGCCAGAGCCATCTCGCATGTCACAGCCGCGTCAGGATCAGTACTCTGCGCGTTTCTCCACTGGTGTCTAGTAGGCTCGCTCGAAAATAGTATATCCGCTACAGCGCTATCCCTTTTTGCTGAGAGAGGTCTGCGGGACAATGCATCCGCTTTGCTATGCGTAGTCCCTTTTCTGTACTGCATTGTAAAGCCATATTGTTGCAGCTCCCCGTACCAGCGTGCAAATGAACGGTCAATCTCCTTCATCGTTCTTAACTAGGTTAGCGCTTGGTGGTCCGTCCTCACTATGAACTGTTCTGCTATCAGGTAGTATTTGAAGTGTCGAACCATTGTATAGATGGCGAACAGTTCAAGTTTCTTTGCACTTTTCTGCCTCATTTTTCTGTTGAGTCTGGCACTGGCGTAGGCGATGACATGCTCTCTGCCTTCTGTCTTTGTGAAAGTACACCGCCCACGGCTGCGTCACTGGCGTCCGCGTCTAGTACAAAGGGAGGTGCCAGAATCGGAGCGCAGCAGAGTACTCGCTTCAGTGCCTTAAAGGCCTCATCATGCTCGTTCTCTCACTTGAAATTCTTTTTCGCCTGCTTCTCGGTTAGCTTGTTCAGAGGGCTGACGACCTTGGCAAAGCCTTTAACGAAACGTCTATAGTAGTTCACATTTGTTTCGTACGACTTTCGGTGACCTCCATCCCGTCTGACGAGGCTATATTCCCCAGAAAAGTGACCAAACGTTGAAGGAAATAGCATCTCCTTGGATTCAGAATCAACCCTGCATCTCAAAGACGGTCCAGCAATATTTTAAGATTGGCACTGTGCTCACGCATGCCCTTACCCAAGACAAGAATGTCGCCAAGGTAGATTATGCGCTGTTTTGGAAAGAGCCCTATTAGTGCTGTCTATATCAGGCGCTGGAAGGGAGCTGCAGCGTTGCAGAGGCCAAAAGGCACTATTTGAAATTCACACAACCCGTTTGGCACTATGAAAGCCATCCTCTCCCTGTCCGTCACCACTACTCCCACTTGCCAGCATGCGGATTTTAAGTCCAAAGTGGAAAACCACTTTTACCCATGCAGAGTATCCAATGAGTCGTTAATATGAGGTAAGGGGAATGCTTCCCTCTTAGTTACGGCGCCCAACTTCCTGCAGGGGATACACAACCGTAGGACACCGCAACTTTTACCATTGCGATCGGGGAGCAACTCTTCCACCAGACGACTAAATTCTTCCTGGAGAAACGGCGGTGTGCGTCTCGGTGGTTACCATATGGGTCTAGCTTCACCGGCGTGGATGGCATGTCTGACGATGTTTGTTCGTCCGACCTTTGTTCCTTGCCAAGTGAACATGTTCGAATACCTACTCATCAATGAGCGCAGTTCCTTCCTTTCACTGCCGGTGTTCTGCATTGTGTGCAAAACTCATCTAAGTTGTTGATGGCAATGCCCGCAGCCTCGAGTGAGAAACGACTGAGTCTGTTTCCTTGTACTGGTGGATCGTAAAGGTACCTTCTGCAAAATCCAGAGCCGCTTTGGTCTTACGAAGGAAATCAGCGCCAAGTACCACATCCCAAGTTATTTCTGGACACATGATCATTGGAACCGTCCAGGTTTCCTTCCTCATTGAGAATTCTAACGTCTCTTCTTTTACCATCATCTTCCTCCTTCCTGTTTTGTAGAGGAAGGGCCAGTGCAAAACCTACTATGCAGGTTTGGAAAAGCTTAGAGGCTCACTACCGACTTGGCTGCGCCTGAGTGAAGGAGAAAACTACAGGGATATTCTTCTGACTTGCCGGGGACTCGCATGAATGGACGAGACATTCGGAGGTAGGCAAGATAAGGAATAGTACGGCTCACCTGATCTTGGGACACGGCGCGACAGAGTCCAACGTAGAAGTGTCGAGTTTGGTCGGCGGTTGGACACCCGAAACGTCGGTATCACGAGGAGTTCCTGACGCTTCCTGGTCGCAGCCTCGACCAACCAACAAAAGTCGTTGGCCTTCATGACTTGAAGCTTCGCCGCGATGATTGGTAGTCGAGCTCCCGCCCGAAACTTAATTGCCACCCAGTTGGTCGCCGTGGTTGGGGGGCTACCTGAAAGCTCGTTCTGCTAGGTGCTACAGGTCCCTGGCGTACTCCTCGTCATCTTGCCTGGCTATTGGTCCCGGTGGAAGATTTCTCGCGCCGGTCAATGGCATGCTAGGCCAGCGTCTCGCAGCGATGATCGATGTCGAAGTCAGCAGTGACCCCTACATTTAGCGCTGTCAGGAATAGATCTTGCGGAAGAGCACAGGGGTCAGCAGGATTCTCTGACGCTGAGACTATAAATGTATGTTAAACCTAACGGTTCTCGTCTAGCCTTCAAAGTTAATGCCTTCTTTGAAGTGGGGAAGGTCTGCCAACGCTGCCACCAGTATAGAGGGATCATCGCTTTCCTCCTCCACCCTTCTCCTACCTCTGCTGTAGGAATTTTAGCCCTTTCAAGGCATCTCTGTTATGGATACAAGAAAATGCACGAAAGAAGAGTGTTTATAACGGGAAAACCTCCGAACCCGACGAAGAACCACGGGCGCTTACGACCAGGTTGAATTTGTCCCCCCGCCTCGCTCATAGAGCACATTTAAAGAACGCAAGTATTACATTACACTTAGGTGCTGTGCAATTACGGATTTGTGTTATCTGTACTGTAAAAATACACCATTTAATGACAAATCGAAATGACACCACTATTTAAAAACTTACATTTGCCCGTTTGCCCGATGGTGCATATCGCTACGGAGAGAAAGCTGAACAAAAGATTCGGCACCACCGCAAGTTTAGTCACCAAAAGAGAGCTGCGGATGATCCACGAACTTCCAGCCACACAGCTTCATGCGCCTAGTTTCCGCCATTCCCCGTAGTGCAACACAAAATCCTCACCCAATCAATGTCCGTACCGGCAAACTGACACACATCTTTTAGGCAAACTGTTTCCCGCCTCCCCGCCTTAAACCCACAGATGTCAATTATCCACACAAATTAACTATGGCCCATTGGTTCTTCAATTCTCAAAAGCATGCCTCCATCAGATACGCTCACCTACTGCAACCCTCCCACCATTCCTCGCCCCACCTTAAAGAAGACAAGCTGAAGCATAATGATCGGATAAAACAAGCATATGCATTTTACATACCGGCGATCCACACAGCGAGTCAAATGAGTGTCTTCATCACCAAAACCCCCTCATTCAACAAACCACTCACGCATCGTCCCAGGTGACCCACTTGGTAATTGTATTGCATCGGCAGTTTCCTCCTCCTCATTTTCTTCGGCGCAAGTTGATTCCATAGGGGATGGGGGAATTTGCACACCATCACGCGTCTCCATGCCTAATAGCCGCAATACTAACCTAAAAGCATAAATGTCAAAATCATGTCAGCACTACGGTCTCAAGACCACCACAACAGTGACCGAATAATTCTTCTTCCGTATGGTTACCAGTCTCATCTACTGGCGCATCGCAAGCATGCAACAAAGTCAAGCCCAACCACTTGCCTTGGGCGGCACCGGTGGCGGCGGCAATACACCCATTGCCATCAACCCTCAAATGGCCGTCAAAGGGATTACAATATCGGATAATTTAATAATACCATAAACTGTGCATGCTAGAATCTGCAAAAGCAAGTGGGCATGAAATCAATCGGCTTTTCCGCCTTCTCCTACACGGTAATCACACCCCAACAGCAAGTTATTCCACTACCTGCAACACTCACTCATGTGCGGACGTCATGAAAAACGCCTCTTTGGATAATTTATCAATGCGTGCAAACACGTCGATAACTTGCACCTAATGCCCTCACCATTAGTCCAACGATTGTCAAGTGTGACAATGAATCGTATAGAAGATCATAGCTACACATAAAGCCTCATAGCATAACTACAATTCCAACTAATCCACAGACACTTCACATCGGCTTCGCTTCAAGCTATCAATATAAAGGCCAAAAAAAGAACACGAAGCATCCTAGATTTAAAAAGAGAACAAGCAAAATAACTAGCTGTAAGCCAATGATCACATCCGATTCAACTTATCAAACATGCTGTCTCGCAGAGGAGTACTTACCAGGCTACCTCATTGCTCCTGTTGCGACATCCACACACTGCACCCGATCTTTCACGTAAGTCCACAAACAAGCACCAAGTCACGCAGCCGGCTTATGTTCTGGGTGAATGAATAGACCACACCGAGCGACGGGACTTTCAGCTCCATCGATTAGTCGAATAGCTGCAACTCCACAAATGTCGACGACAACGGCCACGCCCATCGTGTCTGCATAGCTTACATCCGTGCGACTATCTAATGCTCATGCCAAAGGGTGTCATCTTTTGCCATGGCATCAAATGCACCGGTATCGTCCACACCGGAATACACATTGCAGGATGAAAGAGACGCCTCCGCGAGCGATTCAGAAGTCTCGCATCGCCTGCCATTTCGCAGATTTAAGAAACGCCGCCTCCCCACAACTATAAGCTCGTAGTACCTGAAAGGGCAAAGGCAAAGCGGAAAATCCGATGCGTGAATGTCCAATGCACTGCCAGGACACACAAACGCAAAAGATGAAAATTCGCTAAAAAGCAAGCATTTATGACCATCAAAAGGTGCGATCTGAGCGGTGATGCCAAAATTCCCAAGCACAATTGCAGACCTCGAAGTAGCCATTCCTTTGCTTCTGAGTCCACCTCCAAACACCCATTCACATCAAAAGTGAACCTGCAATTAGGCGATTATCAAGGCCCTACGTGACACTTTTCGCGAGGATAACAGCATCAGAAAACCATGGTCTCGACGTCAATGAATAATCAAATCACAAAGCCTCCCACGCCTTCGATATATGTCCCACCAACACGAGCATTATGGTGACGCAAATATTCCACTGTTGCATGCATAAGGTAGGAAAGAACCTGCGGATAAATGGTAAAAGCCTATTGAAGCTCAACGAACAGCCATAGAACCCGTTACTACACAAAAAAATTGACTAAAACTCGTGAACTACAGTCCTTTCTTACCTGAAAGATGTGTGAACAGCATTGACACAAGCCCACCATAGCCCCTACAAAACTGCTCTCAGCAGAAGGGGGGAAGATAATAGTAGTAGAGAGACACTATCAAGTCGCCATAGGGAAAAAAAACCGGATGGTGCAATTCATTACATGTCCAGAACTAACTTGAGATGTGATGCTTGGCGTTGATTTCCCATGTAACACCAAAGCGATCCTGAATCTCGCGGAAAGTGTCTTTTCTACCCAGCAATGCACGGAAGCAAGCGCAGTTGTGCAATCAAAAAAGGCGCGAACGAAGTCTGCAGTGCTCTTTTCGGGGCTCCAGCTATTCCCATTAACAACGTAGGTGAGCGTTCCTCACGGTTAACGCACATCACGGATCGCGAGAGGAAGGAACTTTGCTCATTCCTAAATAAGTATGCGAACATGTTCTCATTGCAAGGTGCGGAACTGAGACAAACAAACACCATCAAATATACCATAAACACCGGCGAGGCCATTTGGCGACCACGAGACCCACACCACCGCCCCTTTCGGAAGAGGTAAATCGCCTGGCGAAAGAGATTAAGGATGAGGTCACAAAACTCTATTGGCCACCACAGGCATCTCTGATCACAGTGGCAACGGAAAGCTACGACAGTCTACGATTGTGCATCGTTTACAGGAAGTTGAGCGAACCAGCTAAGAAGGACGCGTTCCCCTTACCCCATATAAACGATTCATTGGACTTCCTGCGTGAATCAAAGTGGCCCTCTATGATGGATTCAAAACCCTGCAATCAAGTGGTAAATTAGGCCCTGCTTTACCCGTTTCGCAGAGACAATATCAACACAAAAGCACAGTGCCGAAGCAAATGACTGACAGCCGCGAAGTGCTTTCTGCCATCGGCACGTGTCCTGCAAGCTCAGACATTGTAGCGATGAAAATAATGGGCCCTTCACAATGCATGAAATATGAAAAGACCCACGAACAAGTAGTAATGGCACTTTGCTGCTCAAAAAGTTTGTTGAGGCTATTGTTGCATAAAAACGTGACAAAATCTTGTGAACTATAACCCGATCTTACCTAAAATTTGTGAAGCAATAGAGAAGTCGAGGTTCGCACTCATTGCTGTTAGGTAATTCCTTCATGCCTAGCAGGTAGCGCTCCACTGGAAACACACATTCGTTCGAGAGTAAGGGCCGAAAACACAACTCATACCAGGCACAGCCTAATGTTTACCAGGATTTTCCTATGCGAGGCTATCTGAGATCACCGAAGAATCCACACCTAGACAACATTCGAGTTGCCCACCTGAACGTGTATTCGGCACAACAAATAAAAGCGATTGGGTAGTGTGTTTAGAAGTTAGAGAAGTCTAAAAATTGTGATTTGCTGATAATTTCCAAAAAAATTGATGTNAGGCCATTTGGCGACCACGAGACCCACACCACCGCCCCTTCCGGAAGAGGTAAATCGCCTGGCGAAAGAGATTAAGGATGAGGTCACAAAACTCTATTGGCCACCACAGGCATCTCTGATCACAGTGGCAACGGAAAGCTACGACAGTCTACGATTGTGCATCGTTTACAGGAAGTTGAGCGAACCAGCTAAGAAGGACGCGTTCCCCTTACCCCATATAAACGATTCATTGGACTTCCTGCGTGAATCAAAGTGGCCCTCTATGATGGATTCAAAACCCTGCAATCAAGTGGTAAATTAGGCCCTGCTTTACCCCTTTCGCAGAGACAATATCAACGCAAAAGCACAGTGCCGAAGCAAATGACTGACAGCCGCGAAGTGCTTTCTACCGTCGGCACGTGTCCTGCAAGCTCAGACATTGTAGCGATGAAAATAATGGACCCTTCACAATGCATGAAATATGAAAAGACCCACGAACAAGTAGTAAGAAACAAAGCACTACACTTAGGCCATGTTCCATAATTATTTGGCCGAAATGATCAAAAAGCTATAGCATGGGATTTCGTGCGCCATTGCTTTCGAAAGAGCATGTTCATGGCAAAAAAGCCTTTTGTGTTAAGATTGCGCTTGGTAAAAAGCCTTTTGTGTTAAGATTGCGCTTGGATTTCATCGCCCTCTCTTTTAAGCAACATGCATGTAAAAGAAATTAATGGAGTCCCTATCAAGGAGATCATAAAAGATGAGGACAAAAGGAATGACGGGAACTGATTAGTGAACTTTGTTACAGTTAATATCCTTAATAGCCACTATTGGTCCATGAAAATGCTTTGCCGGAACTTCAGACAGGCGATAGACATGGGAACCACCCAAGGCACATGACACAACGATTAAGCGGAAGGCTCAGAGGCTCTTTTGCTACTCTTCAAAGCAAAAGAGCGACGAAGCCTAAAGGTGGAGGAATAAGAGAGTTATTTCGATTCTTTCAATGTTGCTGCGATTGGGCAGGCTAATTGCCTTGGTGATTAGAAGTGATGAGCTATAATGAAGGGGACTGGCACCTTGCCGAAAAATTTGTTATGGGTTTGGCGGCGTCTCAAACTCTGCTTTGCTGGGTGCGATTTTTTCGTGTTAGAAAAGGCGGCAACAAGCGACTCCATGACAATTTGTCGGTTGGCACGTCAATTATGCCCTTGGAGAGTGGGATTTGGGCGACATCCAAGGAAAGAAGCTTGCTAAGGGATGTAGGACTAATTTGTTTACTTAAGTGGTAAGTATAGAAAGGAAGTGAGGCATAAAGTACTCTCTGTAATTCCGATGCAAGAGGTGTACCACCTAGTGTCTTGTTGCATCTAATTCCATATCCAGCTTATGCATTCCACTTGCGCTGTATTTTAGTAGAATCTAGTATTGCGTGTCTTGTTGCATCTAATTCCATATCCAGCTTATGCATTCCACTTGCGCTGTATTTTAGTAGAATCTAGTATTGCACAACCAATAATAGGTAAGTTTTGCAAATTAGCCAATTTGCTTTCGCCTTTGCAGACACAAAGGGCTCATCGAATATTGCAAGCACAGAGATTCTAACGCCGATTACTCAACCACGCATCTTCGCTATTATATGAGAGGATGTGTGGGTATGGACTTGAGGTGGAAATAAAGAGGTGCACAAGTAGAAATGCACAAAGAAACAAAAGGCGGTCAGATGCATAGAGAGAGGGAAAGGGGAGGATGAGAGGGAGAAAACAGGGAGGAGATGAGGTGTGGTCCAATCAGCTGAGATCAGATCATAGCTTTAGCAGTTTCCACGTAGAGAAACTGTTTTAATGCGAACCAAACACAGGAGGAAGCCAGAAATACACCAACCTCGATCCAATTAACGTACATTGACCATCCATACTGCACACGATTCCACATAGAATAACCGGCAAGACAGACGTTGAAGCTGGTTGCCATCCCAAAAGTAAATTTCCTCAACCGATGTTCGGGATGTTTTTGGTTGTAAATTGGAGTGCTAGAATAAACTTTGATTTGGGGCCTCATTAAAGACCTCCACCGACCAGCATCATGCTGAGGCAAGATTACTGAGGAGCCCAATTCATCCGTGAGGATATAAAAAATGGGGAATGGGGACCAAAGCAAAATACTAGCCATTCAAACGACGTGTATGGGATTATCTGCTAGAAGGAAAATACCATGGCCACAAGTTGTCAAAAATGTGAGATCTCTAAGAGTGAGAAGAATGAAGGAGAATCCCACTGCTTTATTCGTTCCTCTCCCTCTCCTCTGCATAGAGGAACTGTGAGATAAGTGGCATGTGCCGAGGGAAGGGATGCTCCCAAATGATTGATGCGAAGTTGGTAATGGCAAAATCGTTGGCTTTACAGTGACCGGTCCGACCATCGCAAGGCAGACCACACTAACGTGTGTAAGGGAGGGAGAATGAAGCGCAGATGCTTCAACGTGAGATTACCGCTTTTTTGGCCTTGTCAGTGCTTCAAAGAGGCAATCGTCACAAAGAATCGGTGCAAAGGTAAACGTACATCAGCAGGAAGGTTGATTATTGGATAGTAGGGTCCCCATTTCGATTGGATGTGGTTCAACTTGATATGCTCAATGCTCAATTGGCGAATATGATGGACACACCTAAAGGTGAAGTGGTGAAAAAGGAATACGACTCTCTCTTTCCTGAACTACCACATTTGTCTTTCCCTTAACAGCTTCTAAGTTTCAACTTTTGTTGTTACAAACGACGCCAACTGAAATGACTGTTTTGACGTTGTTGAGTAATTTAACTCAACTCTAAGTTCACATTTAAAATACGAAAAAAATTAAACAGCTTTTGCTCGATTATTTTGCCTTTTTCCTGTCCTTTGTCTCATTTATTTTGCCTTTTTCCTGTCCTTTGTCTCAGAAATTTATTCAGTCGATCGTCCACATGACCACCATCNTTAAAATACGAAAAAAATTAAACAGCTTTTGCTCGATTATTTTGCCTTTTTCCTGTCCTTTGTCTCAGAAATTTATTCAGTCGATCGTCCACATGACCACCATCGAAGTGGCACAAAATCGAGACACATCGTCACGACCTTAAGACCGCAAAGATGCTTGAGACTCAAAGCAGGTTTATGCACATGTGCTTTATGTTGTAGGGAAAACTTGAAAAGGAAATAACTCGCGCTGTTAAGATCGCTGCAGTGAGGGAATTGAGAAAGAAGAAATGACAGGAGGAACTTGCAGGTGATGAGATGGAGGAAGGCGGTGACCATAGCGGTATGAGATGGAGGAAGGCGGTGACCATAGCGGCGGGGACATGACGAGTGAGGACGCTGACGGCACCCACTATGAAGGAGGCGATGATACACAGATAAACGATGATAATGCAGGCGATCAAGTTGTTTTGCATTCCTAAAATGCATTACGCTGATATAGTTCCTAGCAATTGTGATGTTTTACAATGAATGAATGAATGATGTCTAGGACTTTATCCATGATTGTACAGAGGGAATTAATATCGTCCTTCCGGGAGGATGGCCAACACAATCAAATGCTACCCTTAAATCCGCCTACCTTAAATGGTGTCCAAGAGGGATTGGAGCGTGGATAGACTGGCTATTTTTGTCCAACTGGAGTAATTAAATTAAATGTCAGGTAACTACAGTCACGTCTGCATTTAGTTACACAAATCTCGAAGCATAATCAACGTTTTATGCGTCTCTTACTTCTTTTTTTTCCACTTTGACTGCCAAACGGTCTACCGGCAACTTGCTATGTCTATGTGCATGCGCAATAAAATGTGTGAATAGGTCTCGTGAGTCTGCCAACCACATATTTTTCTTCAGCTTTGATCATTCAAACTGATGAGTGCCTCTACGAGAGACAAATCAGTTATTACATCACTCAGACTAGAAACCGAATACATGTAAGCCTTAGAAGCCCTACCTTGGCTGTCAGCTACTTCACAAAATTTCCACGTTTTAAAAAGAGAGGAATGAAGTGGTGTGCTCACGAAACATCATTACTTGACAGCCAGAGCCTCTCCATCTTCACCCGTTGGTAATGTAGTTGAAGCAAGAGGTGGTCTTGGACTCATCCATTGATGAGCGAATGAAGGCCATCAAACCGCGTTCAGCTGTATTTTTGGGAGGGAGAGAAAGTGTTGTGGTTAGTAAAGGAGTTGGAGGAATCTTTGATGCTACGCGGAGCCTAGAGGGATTGGTTGACTACTGGATGAGTAGATGGCTGATTTCCGCAGTACTGTGAATAAATGAATGCATTGCGATTAATTGTCCTTCTGAAAGTGTTTCCTCGAAAAACAATTCAATTGACTTCTGCAAGTTACCACCTACATATGAAGTCGCGTTTGTGTTCGAAATAAGAAAGTAAATGCTAATTGCACAAAAGTATGGAGAAAAATTTGTGTAAAAAGAGCTAAGTGTTCTGAGTCCTACCGAGGCGAAGAATTATCCGTGTTCACCATACACACATTAAATTCTTTCAAAAGGTGGCTCTAAATTTTGTAACCTATTTCTGATAAGATAAATTGTTTCGTGGTTCTTGGGAGTCGACCGAGAAGTACATAGCCCTCCAACTCAACATTGAGGCAGCGATGAAGAGGATTCGGTGCACCGAGAGACTATTTTAAGGGTTGTGGTCCTCTTGATCGCTTTAATTGAACAAAATAAGCGTTCAAAATTTGAGAATTTGAACAAAATAAGCGCTCAAAATTTGAGAACATTTGAGGGGAGGGAATCCCTACCGGAAAGAAGAAGGAAGTGAATCAGAGTTAGGAGTTTAAAATCATACACCACTCGCTTGATTTTCGCATGATTAGGGAGGAATTGCAGGTGGTTTTTACACGCAGCGTGGTTGCGTACTGTCGCAGATGGCGACACGTTGTCATGTACGAGCTCTTCAAGGTTTGTACTATTAACTTATAATCCGGAGGCAGTTCAGGGTCAGGTACTTATAATCCGGAGGCAGTTCAGGGTCAGGAGTCTGAGGGTGCTGGATTATGGGAAACTCGAGGCTGCAGAACATTCGTGCTGCACCTAAATTGCACTGTGTAGAGGGACAGCAGTGGTGATGAGAAGTGTCGCACAGAAAAATGCATAACGAATTGGATGCAAGTACATTGTGCCAACTGCATCGCTTGATGGCTGAATGCAGGACCGAGTGAGCAGTCAACTGTCAAATGTGTATGGCGAAGCAACACTTATTTGCGAACACTTCATTCAAGCGTGCTTTAGTCGCGAACGATTTCAAATTGCAGTTATGAAGAGTGTGACAGGGAAATGTGATGGAGGAACTCATTATTGGACAGTTCGTTAAATGCGTTTCAGCTTGCGCAGGGAGGCATTTGCCTTCAAGCACACTCCAAGTCCTTCTCCTCAAGCGCTTCGAGAAAAGGGGACTCGCATCTGCCAGAAGTCGCATAGTTCAAGTAAGTCTGTTCCGGCAAAGTAATCCCCTTGTTACGGGAAAGAAAACAGGAGGAGGGCAGCCAAAAACATGGCTCGGTTTTCACTTCGCAAAAAGTTCCTTTTGAATGTCTAATTTATTAGTTCTGAAATATCACATCCAACATGGTGGACAAAGAAAACAGCCAATTTACAAGATGACCAAATGAAGTCAAAATTTGAAGGGAACTAAAAAGAAACGTGACACCACAAGCTAGGTTATTAAAAGAAGTCTTTTGCTTTTCAGGACATAACATTGCTATTTTCACATAAGTGATGGCGTCCAATGTCGCAACAATCTCCTTCAAAGATTGTGGGTTCTTCATTTCGGCCTTATCAGGACGTGTTTTGATCTTGTCACCCACATATATGGGCAATTTTTCACCCTTCCACCCAACACACCACACACAAATCGTGTTCTTATTTTCTTCTCCATAAGATGCTTGAGCAAATAAGCAGCAAATTGCACACGGCAGTGACAAAAGTAAAGAGCAATCAACCAATCCCTGGTAGTAAGGAGACGTGGGTTTTAAGCCCCGCCAAGTTGAGTCTTGAACGCGATATTTTGGCACCAGTTTAGAAGGGTAGCTCAAGAACCACCTCCACACTGTCCGCACCCCTTTCGCAGATCTCACAGCTTTCGTTAGTCATGCTGCATTCAGTCCTCTGGGTCCACCACCCAGAAGCCCTTTAAAATGCTACTTTCAAAGCCTTCCTATAAAGGCTCTCCACGACATTAGAAATTCCTTAATGCCTTTGAATAATGACATGTCTACTAGCAAAGTCCCTAGGCTTTGTGAACTTCAAGGTACACATCTTCTTGTCCTCCCATTGTAATTAACTCAAGCATCCCTCAGAGAGTGCGAAACAAAATAGATTTGCCAGAAGGAGTTGATATAGCTATAGTTAATAAAGTGAGCACATTACATGTCACATCGTTGTGGCACTCTGCATGGTAAAAAATAGGATTCACACATCTGCAACTTTGGTAACCACTACTATGGCTATAATAAACACGTGACAAAACAATGCAGAAGTGGAATTGGGGGTAATCCGCCTTGTGAAATCTACAATCCAAACAACTTTACGGACACACACGAGGTGGTGATGGCGAAGGGAAATCAAATTGACATACCTTGTATCTCACTGCACACCTGAAAAGCACCTCCCAGCACATTGAACACCTCAACCACGGTGGCATTCCTTGCGCTGCCAGTGTACATCCCGACACCCACGATGCTTGTTGGCGCCTGCTTCCACTGATGACAAATCTCCCACTGCGTCTGGTTGTCAAGCCTTGTCACTGGAATAACAGCGCCCTCCAATACCACATGGGCAAGTCGCCACGACACCTTAGTCTGCCTCAAACATGCTCTTCTCATAAGGCGCTCGAAAACAAACTCCACACGCTCCCATTGTGTTGATAGGCTGCTGTAGATGACAAGAATTAGAGCCAACAATGGCAATGCGATTGCCATAACCAAAAGACGCTTGAATTGGATAGACAGCTTGACATGCTTGTGCGGTGTCCCCACGTGTGCGGAGGGTGGATTCGAGACAGAGGGGTAGATGAGCAATTGGGCTGCCCTGCAGGGAGCACCTTCGTAGACTTGAGAAGCCCGATGTGGGTAGCTGTACGGCCACTGATCCATGTGGAATGACGACGGAGTGGCATAAACGCGATTGTGCGTAAGTATTTGTGCGTGTGCATGTGTGTGTGAGTTTGTACGTGCGATGTGATTGGCCGAGCACAGTCCTTGCTACTGGGGTAGTGTAAGGCTTCGGAAGCTACTTCATAAACTTCATAATCTAGAATGATTCCATTTACAATTACACCTCGTTATTTGGTGAAGACTGAACCTGTGCTGAAGCATATTACATGCTCCTTCTTGTGACTCGCAGTACTTCCTTTCCAGTCCAGTCGACTGCTGAAGTGGCTGTCAATGTTGCGGGAAATAATCTTTGTAGATAAAAAGGGTCGGGAATTTGCCTTTTTTCTCCTTTTACTCCATCCCTCCCGCCATCATGTAAGGTCTTCTCAAAGAGAAATTTTGCATTTTTTTTAAATATTTGAACACTCTGACGTACTGACTTCTGCCGGCAGAGTTAGTTGTTCCCAAAGTGTGTTCATGGAGATAAAAAAGGAAAAAGATTGGAGTGAATGACTGCATGTCCGGTATAGTGATGGATACACAAGCGCAAATACGCAGAGTGAGACACAAAGAGTAACTGTTTCATTGATAAGATGATGCGTTTTATGGAATTGAGAGAAAAGATGGACTGGTTGGTTTAAGCGACAACAGTGATACCAGAGGCGCAAATTCATGTCTGCACGTGCTGGTCAGTCCGTCGATAGATTCTGTTAAGCGGGGAAGTAATTAAATACTCCCAGAAATCCATTTCTATCCATTAGCGCAATGTCTTAACGCAATGTATGTAGACCCATTTGTTCACCCTGCCCAACATATTACTGGCAGCTTTTCTTAAAAGCCAGTCCACACTTGCCCCAAACAAAGGATATTTACGACTTCACCGCAATGGAGAATAGAGTGTCAATCGGATATTTACGACTTCATCGCAAGAGAGGATGGAGCGTCGACCCTCATGAAGGCACGATGCGTGTGACTTGTGTTACTAAGCCACTTTCTGGCCTGACGTAACGAGTGGTGGCGCAAAGTTCTACAACCTCCAGCTCAAATCGAGTTGCTGCACAGATTTGGTGTGATCTCCGTGCAGCTTTGGCGACACTGAGGTCAGCACCACGCGTAAGACAGAGGGCCTTGAATCACGTCTCCACATTCGGCACCTAGGTTAAACCAACGTCGCATCGTGAGCTAGAATTTAGCGTGTCCTTACAGCAACAGAAGAAGAGGAGGCTGCTTTTCCCTCCGACTTACACCTATGCTCTGTGGTGCATTTCAACACGATTGCCACTTCAGGAGTCATTCCAGATTGCTCCAGGTTGTTGCACCCAGCTGTGCCGAACACTGTAATCGAGTACAATCCTGCTCACAAAAATATGCACTCATCGCTGTGTCCAAACGGCACATTATTCCTCGTCGTCAACTGCAGTTGGCGAGAAGAAGTTATCAGTGGCAATTATTTGAAACTGCTGAAGCGCCAGCTCTTTGTACTCATCCAAGCACTAGCTACCCTGCTTTGTTACTGCGATCTCATGGAAAGAGAATGCTGCCATGCAAAGTTGTGAAGCACTTTAATTCAATTCACTTACGGCTCTTTCGGCTTCCTCTTCATAACTATTCGTCGCCCTTCCTCCACTTAACCCGTATACACACAGTGGAAAGCGAACCAGTGCATTGTTTGGCACAGCTCTGTGGCGTTTGCAAATTGAAGCGATGTGGAAGATAACAAAAGAAGAGAAACCAACTGAAAGGGATTGATGAAGGACAAGACGCAATAAAAGCGCTGCAGCTTTGAGTAACAAGATTTTGAAATGGAAAGGTAGGCGCAGAGACCACGTCCCACGCCAAGCGCTGTGTAATGGATGCACTTCTGCTTATTCGCCTTTTTGAATTGCGGCCTTCTTGGGGGAATCGGGATAAAATCACTTGCGTCTCCTACGAGTTGGTCCGATGCATAGCATTCTAGTGGCTGGGTTCGCCGTGCGAAACAACACACAACTACCAAGTTGTTTGCTCTTTCGCTCACTTTAACGACGTCAAGGCAAAATTTAGACCATTTATTAATGCAGCGAGTAACTTGCTCAAGTGAGATGCGTGGTGGTGAAATGGCGAAGCGGAAAGGTGTTGGCGTGAGATGAGATGGGTTTTCCTCTCATTGAACTAAACATTATTAAAACAAGCACTTTTATGAATGGGACGAGGAAGGAAACTTCTGCAGCATAATAATGCGACAATCTGTGAAGCCAAATGATCATGTTGTTCGATGCTAAGTAGCTGCAATACTTTGTTTGTTCCGACTGTTGGTTTCGGGTGGGCTGGCCCCCAGGCCATGTCAGCAGCCCCGTTCCTCTGTTTACTGGAGGCATGTATTCTGCTCCACTATGATGACTTCTTTCGTCTTCAGGGAAGTCTCGTGGCGCTACAGCAGTTCTTTGGTCTTTCAGTGGCATCACTGCTATCCCCATCTAACAGGTTGACTTTTGAATTGGACCCCTTTCATGTCAGAAACACCACAATCTGCCCAACCACCTGTTTCTCGTTCGACTTCCTATTCACGACTGAAGCAGTGCTTCGGTGAAATGACTATCTGATGGGAAAAGCCGAGTGTCTAGAGCAAACGCTGCAAAAGTAGGCTTTCAAGCAACAGCAAATAATAGCAAGGTGACGACAAGAATACTTAGTCTAGACCCCTGCACCGAATAATGCACTTTGCATAGTGAAGGTAGGCTGACGTTGAAGTGAGGACTTGCAAATGGTCAACCGCGAATGGGCTCAGTGTTAGCGATAGTGATAGAGTTGCGCATTCACCTGCGAGTGTACTTTGCCACAGACATGTCACAGGCCAGTAAGAGAAAATTGTAGGAGAAACTGCATCACCGCACCAACTCACCGGCTGGACATGGGAGAGCTCCTTTGTTATTCCTAGCACAAGATCTCAATTCTTTGCCCCTTTTTATTATCAAATGTCTTCCAGCTTCATTGTGGTATGCAAAAGCGCACGTGAGTGCAGTTGGTCAAATTAGGGAGAGAAGTTAACCTTGCAAATACGACTTTGTAGTCTCGTGAGATTCATTATTGCAGTGCAGCACAATGCTGCGCGGAGGCATTAAGAAGCGCCCACCTGA
>LWMK02000292.1:25878-41176 GCA_001693075.2 Taenia saginata | reverse complement strand
AGCAGGCGGANAGGCGATGGATGACTGGTTTGGGTTCATTTTCACGGCGATTAGATTAGCCCTAAACAGTGGGTGAGAAAAGCGTAATTAGCATGAGTAGAGCTGTCTAGATTCGTTTACTGTCCTGTAGCGGGCGATAAGGTTCAATGTGTGAAGGCTGGGCTTGATTTCACTGTACGGTCAGCAATGCTCAATACATGGTAGATGGTAATTTGACTGATATGTGTCTTCGGCGACAGGAAAGTTGGTGTGTCCTCCTTCTCTATGCAACACTTCAGTAGGTCTGCTTCGAGTTTATTTGTTTATTCTGATGCTTTATAAATGCCTTACGCACCTCCATTTAACATTGTCATCTGTCAAGCATAAATCGTTGATTGCACTGCGCACAGCAGACAAATCACGATGTCTAGTCAGGTCCTCTGTCACTTTTGCTTACAAGGGCTTTCCGTAGATGCCATTAGTAGCAGAAGACACCGCCTCTAATTTCCGTCACATTTCGATCCAAATTAACCATTTTGTTGGTATTTCATGACAGCAAGTCTTCTTCACTTCAGCGTTCCTCTAGACCTCGATTAGCTCTCGATCCTTCATTCTTTGACAAAGTGCCATCTCAACCTCAGTCGGCCGAATTGCAGGAAGGATCGTGTGAAAGAGGGAGGGAAAATTTGCCAAATGTCTCCAAGAATACTAAAGCTGCTATTGCTAACATGACAAGCCAGATACTGACGAATGAGGCGTTAATAATAATGAAAAAGATGATGTTGTAATTGAAGACAGGCATTTAGCAATACCACTGAAGTAGTTTCCTTTCTCTGTGTCTGATGATGTCTGAAGGGTGCAACCTGTATTTGAGGCGATGCTTCAATCACCTCTTCTTCAAATCTGGCAAATCTCCTTTTTGCGATGGTCAGTATTTCACATTCCCTTGCCGAATGAGTCAGCGACTATTCACAAAGACATAGAAACGACGCAGTGTTTTAGTCGGGTCGATTTCGGTTCAAAGGCTCCCTGTTAATTGCTGTGAAGAAGTCATGCGAATGCATTGGGATCTCGTTTCCATAAACGGCATGGCATCCTTTCTCACGTCGCTAAAACTCAATTAGATAACAATGGTCAGTGCACCTTTATCTTATCCTATCATTTAAGCTATTATTTATAGTGGAGTGCATAGTGTAGAGCGAGGGTGAAACCATGAGGGAGTGGTGGACATTATTCACCTCCCTGGAGTAGGGAGGGCTAAACGTTAGAATGCAATGCAAGCCAGCATATCGACACTCGGCGATGTGATTGATAGTGAGGCAAATGAATTAGGTGTGCATAGATCTCGGTCGAGAGCGATAAGGGTGGAAACGGAAGTAGTAGTTGGTTGTGGCCAGATGTACACACATCCATTTGTGCCTACGAGTTTGCTTTTTTGTCTGTGCGGTGTGATATGTCAGTCGGACAGGAGAGCACCTGGATGAGCAGGGGAAAGGTCCTGTTACATGGTAAGACGGCGAAGAGATACACAAGTGTGTGGGTATGCACTGGGACCACATGGTCAACTAGGGCAATAATTAGTAAATACATAAGCTTTCTTCATGTAAGGTGGTTTGTAAAATAATGTTAAGCATTTGGGGATGACTTCTTACTTTATATGCAATCTTTTTATCTATTCACCCATTCATTGCAAAACTTTTATTAGTAAAGGCTGAGGAGTATATTTTGTGTCGTGAAGAAATGTGAAAATAAAAGGAGTTGACTTAGGGACTTGCCTTTCGCCCTCTAAGTGTGCTACTCACGGTATGGTCTTCAAGGATTAAAAAATGTTAAACTGAATGATACTTTTGCCCATCAACACAAAAAATTGGCTCTAAATTAGACGGCAAGAACAAGGTAACTACAAATGTTAAGGCTAACCATGCCTTTTAGGTATGACATCCACCTCATTTTAGGGATTTAAAGGCAATCCCTTCCAACAGGGTGATTTGCAAAACGCCAACTTTTGCGCCTTAGAATTTTTGCATCATCACAAACTGAAAGCACAGCACCAAGGTTGTTCCTATGTTTATATACTTATTTGCGAGACAAAAAACTCTTCCCTCGCAGAGAATGTTAAATGCGTTTCAGCTTGCGCGAGGAGGCATTTGCCTTCAAGCCCACTCCAAGTCTTTCCCCTCAAGCGCTTTGAGAAAAGGGGACTCGCATCTGCCAGAATTCGCATAGTTCAAGTAAGTCTGCTTAGGCTAGGTAATCCCCTTGTTACGGGAAAGAAAACAGGAGGGGCAGACAAAAATATGGCTTTTATTTTACTTCACAAAAGAGTTTCTTTTAACTGTTTCAATTATTAGTTCTGAAATATCACATCCAACATGGTGGACATTGAAAACAGCCAATTTACAAGATGACCAAATGAAGTCAAAATTTGAGGGAAAATAAAAAGAAACGTGACACCACAAGCTAGGATATTAAAAGAAGTCTTTTGCTTTTCAGGACATAACATTGCTATACTCACATAAGTGATGGCGTCCAATGTCGCAACAATCTCCTTCAAAGATTGTGGGTTCTTTATTTTCTGCCTTATCAGGACGTGTTTTGATCTTGTCACCCACATATATGGGCAATTTTTCACCCTTCCACCCAACACACCACACACAAATCGTGTTCTTATTTTCTTCTCCATAAGATGCTTGAGCAAATAAGCAGCAAATTGCACACGGCAGTGACAAAAGTAAAGAGCAATCAACCAATCCCTGGTAGTAAGGAGACGTGGGTTTTAAGCCCCGCCAAGTTGAGTCTTGAACGCGATATTTTGGCACCAGTTTAGAAGGGTAGCTCAAGAACCACCTCCACACTGTCCGCACCCCTTTCGCAGATCTCACAGCTTTCGTTAGTCATGCCGCATTCAGTCCTCTGGGTCCACCACCCAGAAGCCCTTTAAAATGCTACTTTCAAAGCCTTCCTATAAAGGCTCTCCACGACATTAGAAATTCCTTAATGCCTTTGAATAATGACATGTCTACTAGCAAAGTCCCTGGGCTTTCCGAACTTCAAGGTGCACATCTTCTTGTCCTCCCATTGTAATTAACTCAAGCATCCCTCAGAGAGTGCGAAACAAAATAGATTTGCCAGAAGGAGTTGATATAGCTATAGTTAATAAAGTGAGCACATTACATGTCACATCGTTGTGGCACTCTGCATGGTAAAAAATAGGATTCACACATCTGCAACTTTGGTAACCACTACTATGGCTATAATAAACACGTGACAAAACAATGCAGAAGTGGAATTGGGGGTAATCCGCCTTGTGAAATCTACAATCCAAACAACTTTACGGACACACACGAGGTGGTGATGGCGAAGGGAAATCAAATTGACATACCTTGTATCTCACTGCACACCTGAAAAGCACCTCCCAGCACATTGAACACCTCAACCACGGTGGCATTCCTTGCGCTGCCAGTGTACATCCCGACACCCACGATGCTTGTTGGCGCCTGCTTCCACTGATGACAAATCTCCCACTGCGTCTGGTTGTCAAGCCTTGTCACTGGAATAACAGCGCCCTCCAATACCACATGGGCAAGTCGCCACGACACCTTAGTCTGCCTCAAACATGCTCTTCTCATAAGGCGCTCGAAAACAAACTCCACACGCTCCCATTGTGTTGATAGGCTGCTGTAGATGACAAGAATTAGAGCCAACAATGGCAATGCGATTGCCATAACCAAAAGACGCTTGAATTGGATAGACAGCTTGACATGCTTGTGCGGTGTCCCCACGTGTGCGGAGGGTGGATTCGAGACAGAGGGGTAGATGAGCAATTGGGCTGCCCTGCAGGGAGCACCTTCGTAGACTTGAGAAGCCCGATGTGGGTAGCTGTACGGCCACTGATCCATGTGGAATGACGACGGAGTGGCATAAACGCGATTGTGCGTAAGTATTTGTGCGTGTGCGTGTGTGTGTGAGTTTTTATGTGCGATGTGATTGGCCGAGCACAGTCCTTGCTACTGGGGTAGTGTAAGGCTTCGGAAGCTACTTCATAATCTAGAATGATTCCATTTACAATTACACCTCGTTATTTAATGAAGACTAAACCTGTCCTGCTCCTTCTTGTAACATGCAGTACCTCCTTCCTCTTCCGGTCTACAGCTTAAGCGGCTGTCAATGTTGCGGGAAATAATCTTTGTAGATAAAAAGGGTCGGGAATTCACCTTTTTTCTCCTTCTATTCCATCCCTCCCGCCATCATGCAAGGTCTTCTCAAAGAGAAATTTTGCATTTTTTAAAATATTTGATAAGTCTGACGTACTGACTTTTGCCGGCAGAGTTAGTTGTTCCCAAAGTGTGCTCATGGAGATAAAAAAGGAAACAAATTGGAGTGAATGACTGCGTGTCCGGTTTATTGATGGATGCACAAGCGCAAACACGCAGAGTGAGACGCAAGGAGTAATTGTTTCATTGATAAAGTGATGCTAGTTATGGGAATTGGACTGGTTGGTTTAAGCAATAACGGTGCCATCAGAGGTGCAAAAACATGTGTGCACTTGGCGGTCAGTCCGTCGACAGATCCTATTAAGCAGGGAAGTAATTAAGTACACCCAGAAATCCATTGCTATCCATTAACGCAATGCATGTAGATCCACTTATTCATCTTGCCAACATATTACTGGCAGTTTTCTTAAAAGCCGGAAATCCAACATATTACTGGCAGCTTTTCTTAAAAGCCAGTCCACACTCACCCCAAACAAAGGATACTTACGATTTCATTGCAAGGGAGAATGGAGTGTCAACCCTCATGAAGGTGAGATGTATGTGACTTGTTTTACAATGTCCCTTTCTGACCTGACGTAACGAGTGGTGGCGCAAAGTTCCACAACCTCCAGCTCAAATCGAGTTGCTGCACAGATTTGGTGTGATCTCCGTGCAGCTTTGGCGACACTGAGGTCAGCACCACGCGTAAGACAGAGGGCCTTGAATCACGTCTCCACATTCGGCACCTAGGTTAAACCAACGTCGCATCGTGAGCTAGGATTTAGCGTGTCCTTACAGCAACAGAAGAAGAGGAGGCTGCTTCTCCCTCCGACTTACACCTATACTCTGTGGTGCATTTCAACACGATTGCCACTTCAGGAGTCATTCCAGATTGCTCCAGGTTGTTGCACCCAGCTGTGCCGAACACTGTAATCGAGTACAATCCTGCTCACAAAAATATGCACTCATTGCTGTGTCCAAACGGAAACTTATTCCTCGTCGTCAATTGCATTTGACGAGAAGAAGTTATCAGTAGCAATTATTCGAAACTGCTGAAACGCCAGCCCTTTCACTCATCCAAGCACTAGCTACCTTGCTTTGTTACTGTGATCTCATGGAAAGAGAATGCTGCCATGCAGAGTTGTGAGGCACTTTGGTGCAATTCACTCACAACTCTTTTGGCTTGCTCTTCACAACTATTCGTCGCCCTTCCTCCACTTAGCCCGTATTCATACAGAGGCAAGTGAACTAGTGCATTGCTTGGCACAGCCCTGTGGCGTTTGCAAATTGAAGCGACGTGGAAGAAAACAAAGAAGAGAAACCAATCGAAAGGGATTCTCGAAGGACAAGAAGAAATAACAACACTACAGCTTTGAGGAACCAAATTTTGAGATGGAATGATAGACGCAGAGACCACGCCCAACTCCAAGCGCTGTGCAATGGATGCACTTCTGCTTATTCGCCTCTTTGAATTGCGGCCTTCTTGAGGGAATCGGGATTGAATTGCTTGCATCTCCAACAAGTTGGTCCGATACATAGCATTCTAGCGGCTGGGTTCGCCGTGCAAAAAAACACAACTACTAAGTTTTTGCTCCTTCGCTCACTCTAACGACGCCAAGGCATAAGTTAGAACTTTTATTAATGTAGCGAGTAACTTGCTCAAGTTAGATGCATGGTGATGAAATGAATTGACGAAGAGGAAAGGATTTAGCGTAAGTTGAGATGGATTTTCCTCTCATTGAACTAAACATTATTAAAACGAGCATTATATGAATGGGACGAGGAAGGAAACTTCTGCAGCATAAGAATGTGACATTCTGTGAAGCCAAGTAGGTATGCTGTTCAATATTAAGTAGCTGCAATGCTTTGTTTGGTTTTGACTGTTAGTTTCGGTTGGGCTGGCCTCCAGGCCATGTCAGCAGCCCCGTTCCCTCTGATTGCTGAATGCATGTATTCTGCTCCACTATGATGACTTCTCTCGTCTTCAGGGAAGTCTCGTGGCGCTACAGCAGTTCTTTGGTCTTTCGGTGGCATCACTGCTATCCCCACCCAACAGGTTGACTTTTAATTTGGGCTCTTTTTACATCAATCAAATATTAATTTACCCAACCACCTGTTTCTTGTTCGATTTCCCTTCCACGTCTGAAGCAGTGCTACGTTGATTTGGCTATCTGATGGGAAAAACCATGTGGCCACGAATGCGCTGCAGGATTTAGGTAGGGCACTGATGATGAACCTCATTTTTGGTGCTCGCATCGACGTACCTGCAGTTTGCCGATGGAGCACGTAATTTTGGGCGCAGTGCGACGAAGCGTTTGGTACGTTCAAGGAGGATTTGCACCGCAATATCTAATGTCGTATTTCTAGGTTGGTAAATGTCATAGCTTTGAGTGGGGCGGATTCAAGCCCCCTTAAATGCATACACTTGCTCTCCCCCTTGCACTAGTGGTAAGCAAGCCTAATTTACCTCGCACGAGTCACGGGGGAGTAATAAATGCTAGCATGCTTGCTGATTCTTTGAGTTGCAATAGCACTAGTCAGGTGCGCTGACAAGCTAGGGAATGCTAGTTACATGCTCAGATATAGTGGCCTTGTGAAAGGCGGAGATTGAAGAAGACCATGTAATTCAGTCTGTCAGGAAGCTGGCTGTCGAGACATGCACCAATTTTATGATCATTTAAGTCATTTAACTAAGTAGACTGCAGCACAATCATGCCTAGCAGTCAGATTTTCATCAAAACTGCGTCATTTTATTAAAAGAAGAGATGCACACATGCATCAGTTGATGGATTTGGTGGGAAAGGCGGGAGCAAACAATGGACAAGTTGGCCTGTTGCATCAAATCGAAATAAAAAAAGCATTTTCGACTTTAAGGTGTATGGGTCAATGACAGACAGTGGTGCCACATTTGACTCTAAAAGCATCGAGTTAACTCGCTAGGCAAAGTTATCAGCAAGGGCAAATGGGCATAGATATGCATTAGACAGAGGAGTTTTGTCCGGCGTAGAGCGAGTGTGATGGAGCCGAAATGCACAAGGAGCTTGCATCTGCGCATGGGCGTAGCATTTGAGAGGAATTCCTCGTAGCATATGCTTCCACAAGACTAGCTACTTTGTGCAGACTGCATCAGCAGACAAAACTACACACAAGAGCCCAATGTACCTCGAATATTGAGTCCCGCAATGCACAAATATGCGAGGTGTTTACGTGGGAAGAAGGATAATCTTTTGCTGCCCCACATACCATCGTCACTGATATAGCAATACTATACGATGAGCTTAGCTAGTGTTGTGCGAAATTAGGGAAGGAACAGTAGCTTAATCAATGGAGAATTCTTATTGTCTTCCATGTTCCTCAATATCTTACTCGCAGCGATTCAATTGGTTCTAACTTAAAGGGAAGAAGCTATTCGGCTGAATGGCGCATGGGTCTGTGACAAGGGCCGCGCCAAATTTCACTACGCAGGCAAGCTATAAAACACTGCATTTGCACATCAGGAAGGTCGTCGGAGGTAAAGTCATGCCTCTGAAGCTTGCGGTGCTAATAATCTTTACTGCGATTAAGTAGGAAAGGAGTTCGGAGACATCATACCCACGCTTAAGTGAACTGCATTTATCCAAAGGAAAAACGAATATCGCTCTGCGTGCATAAGATCATGGGGGTTGATAGGCGCACTCCTACTGCCAAGTTGACGGTTTTCAATCAGCCAGGCAGGTCTCATTGCTTCGGTCAACATATCGTTACATAAGATCGAAGAGTAGACATGCCTGCTCTGCTGAAGACACAATAGTCTGACATTTGCCTCCAACAACGCTTCAATACCTCATGACTGTGAGTGGTCTGGAGCTTTTGAGTCTGGGAGAGAATGCGTACCGCCCAAACGTGCTGCCGGTAAAGTGAGGCCTTAGACGTGCACTCATAAGCTACGCTGAATCCTTCGACCGCTGGTGCCTACTAGATGCCGACCAAACAGTGCGACACTTGTCTCTGCTCAGTGCACACACTTGCAGCAATCTGGGGAGGGTGGTTAAAGTCATCCGTTGTTGAGATGCACCACGGAGCATTGCAGCGAGCCAGAGCGTTCAAGAACATTTCTCCTCTTCTCAAACTAAGCCAGCATCTGCTCATTGCGCATTTAAAGATCTACAACAATCGCAGCATGTATTACTAATGCCCAGTGGAGTAACCCATTGACGAGTGACGTTCAACGAAAGATGGACATGCGAAATACACTGCAGTGGTAGAGGAACCAGTTTGCTTTTACACTAAGTTACACTCTTTCTCCAATGGATCCCAAGAATGCCTGACCCCATCCTGCGCACACAAAATCGTTGCCTGCCAAAGAACAACCTTCATATTTCGCACGTCCATCTTTCGTTGAACGTTACACATCAATGGGTTATTCCGCTGAGCATTAGCAATAGATGCTACGATTGTTGTAGTCCTTCAAATACGCAATGAGCAGATGCTGGCTTAGTTTGAGAAGAGGACGCTCTAAAAGGGTAAGGTGGTGAGAACATTAATGGGCTTCAGAATGTCTCACTGTTTTACTGGCCGTGGAAGCCAATAGCATAGTAGACCACCTTTTACATGATAATCCATCGCGAATGTCGGTGTCAAGTCAAATTAACGCCTGAATGAGCAGTCGACTTGGCTAAAATCCTGGTCCAGCACAATTCATCGGCGAATGTTGAGTACGGCAAGGCCTATTTTAAGCAAAGCGGGAGTCATAATGTCCAACACAGGCATCATTTAACGCATCTCATGTTTTCCATCTACCGGCTTAGCTTGTGCTCTGCTGAACTACGAGGCCGGAAATCACTGACCGAATCTCCAGCGACTGCAAAGCAAAACGGTTTGCATGGTGGTGGACATGAACAGAAGCTGCATTTCGACTTTTATAATGCGCGAAAACTCTCTTGTCCTTTCGCATTCAGGGTGCTGCATGGATAAATCATTGAAACACATAGCCCAATCCATGGCCACGAAATTTTCTCCCGTATTTTAAGATTTCGTTGCCCACTTACGTTGATGGTCGTATCAGTATCTCTCAAGTACCATTCCATTTTCGCGTGTCCTGTTCTCTGAGCCAACGACTTTCCTAGCAACGTACAAATGGACATAAACTAACCAATGACATCAATGCAGCTGTGGATGCCCGAATCAGTCCTTAGCATTGCATTCAAAAAGGCGACCGTCACTTCGACAATGGTTCATGTGAGGGCTTTTATTCATCAAAGTGGGTCATTTATAAGCCAACTCATTTATGCATTTTAATAGTGCTTATGTTCGATTGCATTTTAATCGACGCACACCAAAGCCAACACATTTGATCATTCGACAGTGAAGAGATAGCTAGTTAGAGTCCATGGCCTCGGCATCACTGTGACCACAGTACCAACGCTCTCTACTTCCCTTTTGGCCCGAATGTTCCTCTCTGCTCCCCTCTTCGCCAAACACCATGAGAGGATACAGAGGGGCGTCGAGGCGTATCCTGCAAATCTACAATACCATCGGGTGTCACAGTCAGCAGAACTTCACATTTCGCTTGCACCTCAGATGCAACAGACTCATCAAGTGCCACCATCTTTCTCTCTATCAATATATATCGACTACAACGACTGTCCTGTCCCATTCTCCGACTTATAATCACCTTAATCTATAAATTAGCATTAAATCGCTGATTGAAAGGCACTGAATGAAGCACCATGCAGCTCAGAATAGTGAACAGAGCAGACGCCACCACAACTGGGTAGTGTCAATGGACAGACTGTAGTACTGGCATAACTAGCACCAGATTTATGTCAGCATAATTTCAGTTACCATCTTTCTGGGAACAAAAGCATGCATTTATGCATCAGTCGTTGAATGGGGTGAGTAAAAGGTAAATGGAAGCGTCAAATATTTAACAAAATAACTTCTACTATCGAACAGAATGGAATGTGCTTGTTAGGTTAACAGCTCAGCCGGGGTCATCGGGCGTGAAAGTATTTCTAGGCTGAAACATGTCAGCTGGGGAGAGGAGTCTGATATTGGCCCATATATATGTATATAAATGCGTTTGCATGCGCGAAGGCAGAGGACTGAGTGTCCGGGCAAGAGTCTTGCTACAGAGGAGATTACCTCGCAGCGTAACCTTCTGTCAGACCATAAGAAGAGAGAGCGAAGTCATCCAGACTGCGTCAGCAGACGAAATGCCACCTCTAACAGTACACTGTGCCCAGTTTGCTTGGTCTGGGAAGCAGGGCAGAATTTCGCTGCCGCATGCCAATGCACCATATGGCAAAACAATGCACGAGCACTCCAACATGAGCAGTTGAACAAAAGAGTGAGGCATTGTTGTCGTGGGGGTGATCCTAATTAAAGCATTTGTCAAATAATCGACGGGTCAAATGTTACGAAACAAAGAAGGCATTTCCAATGTGCTATTTCAGGTGGACGCAAACGGCTCTGTGACCCCACCATCAAGTTTCCATCATTGCACGCAGCAAATTGAGAGCTGCAAGCAAGTGGACTTAAAGCCTTTCAACACTGAACAAGTTTCATCGGTGGCCTTGGGTTTACCGCCATGATTGACGGAAAAGACGACTAGACGCTGTCGCTAGGACAATATGATCTGAGGCCTTCACTTCGCTATTAATATGCAATAAGATATGAGCAGGAAGAATGGGAAGTCGAGGTGTGAGAGTTGGATCAAAGTGACCGCTACGCTACTTTAGGTGGATCCAATCACCCTACGCCAGTGCATGCCAAACTCGCATTGTGCGAATTGGAAGCCGCAAGAAATTGCAAAAGAGCAATTCAATCAATAGAGAAACCCCTTTAGTAGAGGTGTGTTGACTGATGTGCTTGTATAACTTCGTGCGAGATCACGGTGACATCACATGCTAGAAAGGAGGTCAGTAAGAGCCACTCACACTGGCTGCAACTTGGCAGCCGCGCGTCGTGTGGTCACCGGCACTCTCACAAGTGGAGAGATAAGCGGTGGATGATTTGTTCAATTTCTCATTCGCAAGGCTTTGATCAGTCGAAAGCTGAGAATATCTTTCCGACCCTGCTACTTGCATGCTGCGATGATTCCTTGCGTGGCTAACCGTAATGTGCACAGTTCCAACCAATGTAAACGCAAATGATTGAAATAGGGGAAAGAAGACATGGCAAATGAGAGAACTTGGATAAAAGGCCAAAGTAATTCGATCGTTTTCTAAAAGCTTGTGCATCGGAGTCCACACTCACTGCCTGCCATCCGCTCCGTTTTATTTGGGTCAGTGCTTTAGCTCTACCGCGCAATTAAATGAATCTGAAATTGGCATTGGCCATTCGCCAGCGCACTTTACTCTCCACATTTGCCATCATGCTCCTCATTGCAAGGCAGCAAATAAAATGCGTCGCAGCTTAGAAGTCTCACGACGATTCATAGCAATAACATTGATCGTAACATTGATCGTAGCAGCCAAATGTCTAGAGCCACCGTCTTCCTAGACAGTGACATTGCTGGGGCATTTGACACACCTGGCATTCGGTGACGTGAAGACATGGGGCAAATCTGAATGAAGAATTGACTGGAGTGTTAGGGGTACGATGCTTTGAGGTTCCTATTTGCAAAGATCCTCCTAATTTGAAACTGAGGCAACTGCTTACTTCTCTAAGCTCCGTGGATCTATGCCGAAGAGCAGCGCCGATTTCCACCAGGAATAGGGATCCCTGCAACATTAACATTACCATCATCTAAGCATTTCAGTGACCAAACCAGTGAAGAATTTGCCTATGAAGCTCACTTTAATGCGCCTTCATTTGCTGCATCATGGTAAGTGCAATAAATGAAACAGACCTCGTCGAAGCGCCAAAATTAAATTCGCAGTTACTTGGTAGGAATCGCCTTTGGATCGACAAGTGTAAAAGCCAGACAATCGAATAGTTTGTGTCGTCCGCCTTTATCAGAGCACAGAGCGCTTCGCTCCGACAAATATTAATAGGTTTTAATTTAGTGCCATGTTTGCATGCCTGCGAATGCGGCTAATTCGATGGCTGATCATTGAATTATGCGGCATTTAACTATGATAGAACTGATGATGCTGCACATGCTATTCGACTCAGTGAGACAATGTCCATAAAGGTGAACTGAAGAGATTGTTCTGAATCCTGTGTAGCGTTGCAAGGAAACCCTTCACAATGCTCCTGCCTATGAGAACGCAGAATTCGCTGCTGGCGTTCTCACAGAGGAGTGGAAAAGTGGGGCATGTGATCTGTGCAAAGGCACTTCAAAGAATATCAGACTTAAAAGAACCTCCTCTACACTATTCTGTTCGCGATATGTTAGACTGAAGTGCTTGCACTAATGATTAGTTGCTTGGCTTCTGATAAGACAGGCGTCAATTTCCAATTTATTAGCCGATACTGTTAATTATATTTACCTTGACACTCGTGACCTTGATCTACAATGACAAGACTCGCAACCCAATGCCCTCTTCCACGATCCAGCCTTGAAAATAATTGAGCGAAGTGATATTTGAGGGAGGCATGGATTGCAAAAGTGAATGGGCATGAAGATTTATGTCCTCAAGCATGGTATGGCGTAGAAAGGACACGCACAAGCACCAAAGTGAATTGAGGAGGCAGGTGTTGGTCTGCTCTCTAACCGACATTGCTTTCCGCTGTTTTGTGCAGAGGACGCATGCGGCTCGCAGAATTGCTTGAAGTAGATTTCAACAGCTACTTATCCTTGAGCAGTAAGGATGCACTTGGCCGCCACCACAGTTCAGTCATTCCAATGCGTAGGCTGCTGTACGTGCATATATCAGCAGCCAGATTTCCGTCAACGCAGTTTTGCGCTCTCTCGTTTGCAGAAGAACTGCACACACACGTCAGTTGTTGGATAGAGAAAGTGAATTGAGTTATCAGGCAACCTAATCTGCTGGGGTGTGTGGCTATAAATGCGCATCTGTGCGGTCAGGCAGCGTCTGTCGTAGAGTAGAGTTCGATGGAGCCGCGATGCACAAAGCGTTCGCATAAGCACAGTAGGAGAACGACTGCGTGATCACGCGCAGGTGGGACCACTGGGAGGGAGTGCATGCGGCAAGTTCTTCGGCAAATCCAGCACAAGCGGCAACTAAATGACACAGACTGCTTGCGGACAAAACACCGTCCAGCATATAGCAGTGCATTTCACATGAACAACATGGCTGACTCGTGCTGCCACACGCAACATCAGTGTGTGGTGATGAGAGGCAAGAGCATCCTAACGTGGCCAAAGTAACAAGGAGACGAGATTCGGTCGTGAAGCTGAGCTGATTTAACGCTCTATTTTGCCACAAAAGCAAAGTGTGAGGAAAAGCGCAGAGTAGGATGGGTGTGAGAGTTGAGCGTACTTTGTCCAATGCGCTCTTCTAGGTAGCTCCAATCAGCTTTGACACCGTGCATGCCGGCATACAATTTCTCACGCATGTGCGAACTGAAAGTTGCACACTGCTAAAGCGGTCATTTAATCAATAGGATTTCTCTCTAGTAGCGCCAAGTTGACTGCTATGCTTGAATAACTTCGTGAAAGATCACAGTGCGATCACATGCTAGAAGGGAGGTCAGAAAGAGCCACTCACACTGGCGGCAACATGACAGACACGTTTTGAAGTCGTCGTTACAATCGCAAGCAGGCGGATAGGCGATGGATGACTCGTTAAGATTCATGTTTATGGGGATTGGATTAGTCCTCAATTATTGCGCATGGATTTGTTCCTAACAGCAATGCCAACCCCTCCTTCTTCTTACCCACAGAAGTTTTACCGCTTCAAAATGATCAGAAGTATTTTCGAAAGCAATTCGTGTCAATTATTCTGGCAGGCATGTACACGAGGATATGTGGCTGGTTGTTTAGCACCGCTTTGCATTTTGCTGTGATTCCCTGTGTGAGTGACTGCAGCAGATGCACAAGGCAATTAGTGCCACCGCAAATGTTCGAAAATTGAATGGGCAAGCATATTAAACCAATAGATCTCATTGCATCATTGCTGCAGAAGCACAGCTTGCACTAAACACACTGCTTAAACCACCTTCAAGCTAGTGAACCTCATGAAGTAGGTTTGTTACTTGTATTTCCACGCACATTATCACCAAAATGCAGAACACTTTGCAAGAATTACAACGCATC
Source organism: Taenia saginata (assembly GCA_001693075.2). Lineage (NCBI taxonomy): Eukaryota > Metazoa > Platyhelminthes > Cestoda > Cyclophyllidea > Taeniidae > Taenia > Taenia saginata. The sequence continues at coordinate 26,800 of LWMK02000292.1, read as the reverse complement.
GCGAATAAAGAAACGACAAGATTTGGTCACCAATCACAGGAATTACAACGCATCGCGAATAACGAGACGACAAGATTTGGTCACCAGGATGGGGTGAGTTAATGCGTCCATCCAGACTGATCGCGCCTTCCCTTACCATAGCTTGGGCGGATCACATCGGATTGATGTCCACTCATGCCGCCAACCTTCATCTCCACACGTAGTTGCGAATCGTAAGTTGCGGAAAATTGGAAGAGCAGTCCTCCATTCAACAAAGAATTCTCCTCATCAGTGGTGGTGAATTTACTGCTATGCTTGAATAGCTTCGTTAAGTATGACTGGGCTATCACATGCTAGGTTGGAGGCAAATTTGACCCACTTACACTCACACTAGCAGGGCGGCAACGTGGCAGCCAAGATGTGAAGTCATTATTGCAACACAGAGAGACAACATGTGCAGAGCTTGGCTTAATTCTTAAAACAATGACTCGCAACGCCCACACTCGGTGGTGTAGTTCTCTTTTTTCTAAGCTCAAACAAGTCGTGACGGAGTGGTTGAGATGGAGGAGCGGAATGGCATGGTTGGTGAAGGTGAATTGGAGAGAGTCATCACCCAGTGGTTGCAGCTACCCAAATATTGATTCTCCACCTCAGCGACTGAGTGAGTGGCACTGCGGCGCCACGTGCTTGAGCTCATCTGCACTGCAAGTGGAAAATAGTGGGCAAAGTATTGATGAAATGCAATGCAATCATGATGGAGTGTGCTTGGATGCTAGCGCTTGAAGAGTACTAAGACGGGTTTGTCGTGCATTCACCTTCGATCGCGAGAGATTGTCATTTTCATTAGCGTAAATCCATACTGTCTCCTCTCCTGCTAGCGATGTGCACAACTTGACGACAATGTGCCCAGACAGGTAGTAAGTCGCTCATCAGTAATTATTTG
>LWMK02000292.1:0-20507 GCA_001693075.2 Taenia saginata | reverse complement strand
CAGTTGATGNACTTGGTGGTAAAAGCGAGAGCAAACAATGGGCTAATCGACCCGTTGGATGAATCAGTCAACCAATCCGAAATGAAGAAGAGCATTTTCGACTTCAAGACGTGCGGGTCAATGGCAGACAGTGGTGCCGCATTCGACTCCGAAGGCATGGAGTTAACTTGCTAGACAAGGTAATCTGCAAGGCTGAACGGACATAGATATGCATCATACGAAGGAGCTATGCCTGGCGCAGAGCGGAGTCTGATGGAGCCGAAATGCACAAGGCGCTTGCATCTGTGCATGGGCGTAGCGTTTGAGAGGAAGTGCTCGTGACTTATGCTTCCACAAGACCAGCTACTTTGTGCAGACTGCATCAGCGGGCCAAACTTCACACAGCAACGCTCTGTGCCTCGAATACTGTGTCTCGCAGTGCATCCACATGCAATATGTCTTACCTAAGAAGCTGGCCAGTCTTTTGCTGCCCCACATGCTAACATGGCTAAAATGCCAAGACGAGGCAGTGGGTCGATAGCATGAACTGAGTCATCGTTGCGGGCAAGTAGAGAAGGAACAGTCGCTGATTCAATGGAGAGTTCCCATCAGCTGCAGCAAGCTGGCTGCCAAGCTTGAATGACTTCGTGGAGGATAATGGTGCGGTCAGAGGTGGGAGTGAGGTCAAATTGAACCACTCACACTGGCTGCAACGTGGCAGCCACGCGACGAGGTCATCGTCACAGCCACTGACAGAGGGATGAGGGTGAGAGAGTGGTTCAGCGTCTCACTCACCGCGATTCGACTGTTTCCAACTTAAGAAGAAGAAGAAGAAGAAGAAGAAGAAGAAGCTATTCGGCTGAAGGGCGCATGGGTCTGTGACAAGAGCGGTGCTAAACCTCACCACGAATGCAAGCTCTGAAACACTGCATTTGCACATCATGAGGGTGGTCGAAGGAGAAGACGTGCCTCTGAAACTCGCGGCCCTAATAATCCCTACTGCGATGAAGTAGGGAAGGAGTTGGGAGATAGCGTGTGACTCTGGTCCAACCACCCCACTTCCATCGTACCTACGCTTAAATGAACTGCATTTATCCACAGGGAAAACGAATATCACTCTGCGTGCATTAGATCACGAGGGTTGAGAGACGCATTCCTACTGCAAGATTGATGGCATTCAATCAGACGGACAGGTCCCATTGCTTCACTCAACATTTTGCTACTTAAGATCGAAGAGTGGACATGCTTGCTCTGCTGAAGACACGATAATCTGGCATTTGCCTCCAACAACGCCTCGATACGTCTTGACTGCACGTAGTGTGAAGCATTTGAGTCGGGGAGAGAATGCGTGTCACCCACGCGTGCCGCTGCTGCAAGCATCAATAGCAGCGTTTGAACGGGTGGAGTGAGGCTAGGCTCAATCCTCCGACCGCTGGTGCGTTCTAGATGCCGACCAAGTAGTGCGACACTCGTCTCTGCTCAGTGCACCCACTTGCAGCAAACTGGAGAGGGTGGCTAAAGTCATCCGTTGTTGAGATGCACCACGGGGCATTGCAGTGAGCCAGAGTGTCCAAGAGCATCTCTCCATTGTAGTTCATATGATCGATTTGGCTGCATTAGGGCTAAATTGTGGCGATGAATGCAATGGGCATGAAGATTGCTGTTTGTCAGGCAACGGTCCTGTGTGCGCTGGATTGGGTCAGGCTTTCCTGGGGTCCATTTGAGGAAGAGCATAACTTACTGCATAAAGCAAACTGGTTCCTCTCACATCACAGTGCATTTCGCACCTCCATCTTTCGTTGAACGTCCCTCGTCAATGAGTGACTCCACTGAGCATTAGTAATGCATGCTGCGATTGCTGTGGTTCTTCAAACACGCAACGAGCGGATGCTGGCCCAGCTTGAGAAGAGGACCCTTTAGGAGGGTAAGGTGGTGAGAACATAAATGGGCTTCAGGGTGTCTCACTGTTTTACTGGTCGTGGAAGCCTACAGCATAGCAGACCACCTTTTACATGCTAATCCATCGCGAATGTCGGTGTCAAGTGAGATTGCACCCGAATGAGCAGTGAGCTCGGCTAAAATTCTGGTGCGACACATTTCATCGGCGAATGTTAAGTACGGCGAGGCCTATCTTAAGCAAAGCGGCAGTCATAATGCCCAACACACGCAGCAAGTTAACGCGTCTCATGTTTTCCATCTACCGGATCAGCTCGTGCACTGCTATGCTACGAGACGGAGAATCTCTGACCGAATCTCCAGTGAATGCAACACAAAACGGTTTGCATGTTGGTGGTCACAGACAGAAGCTGATTTCCACTTTTATACTGCGTGAGAACTACCTTGTCCTTTCGCATTCAGAGTGCTGCATGGATGATTCAGTGAAACACAAAGCCCAACCAAGGCCACGAAATCCTCTTCTGTACTCTAAGATTCCGTCACCCACTTACGTTGGGGATCAAATCAGCATCTCTCAAGTAGCATTCCATTTCCGCATGTCCTGTCCTCTAAGTCAACAAATCCATTAGCAACCAACAAGTGGATGCAAACCAACCAATGACATCAGTGCAGCTGTAGATGCTCGAATCGGTTCTTAGCATTGCACTCAAAAAGGCAACCATCAAATCAAACAATCATCCACTTGGGAGCTCTCATTCATTGAAGCAGAACATTTCTGATTTTGTTCCATGATACATCTTCATAGCGCCTAGGTTCAATTCAATTTTCAATCGACGCACTCCAAAGCCAACACATTTGACCATTCGACAGTTACCATTCGACAGTGATTTGTGCTGAACAGCTGTAAAATAAGGGACATTCGTACACTCAGGCTCATTCGTCCCACCGTCAGATCAACAACGAATGTGGTGCGAACAATGGTTAAGGTGCCACGGAGGGAATGGCTGGTTTGAGTGCATGGCCTCGGCATCACTGTGACCTCATTACCGGCGCCCTCCCCTTCCCTTTTGGTCCGAAAGTTCCTCTCTGCTCCCTTCTTCGCCAGCCACCACGAGGGGATGCAGAGAGGCGTCAGGGTGTGCTCTGCAAATCTACAATACTGTCGGGTGTCACAGTCTCAAATCTACAATACTGTCGGGTGTCACAGTCAGCAGAACTGCACATTCCGCTTGCGCCTCCGATGCATCAGACTCATCGAGCGCCGCTATTGCTCGCTCAACCAACATTCTCCACTGCAACGACTGCCCTGCCTCATTCTCCGCCTTCTTTGCCTCACTGGTTCTTAGCATTGCATTCAAAAAGGCAACCATCAAATCAACCAACATTCCCCACTGCAACGACTGGCCTGCCTCATTCTCCGCCTTCTTTGCCTCACCACGAGTCCATGCATCATCCCCTTCCTACTCCACTTACTCTGTCATCACATGCCAAATCCCAAATTCAATGCTTCCCTCCACTCCTGCCAAAGAGCCTGTCGACAGCGTCATGTGATCGCGCTCCCGTTGGAGGAGTTGTGTTCCTCACACTTGGTGAGTATCGATGTCTGGGACGATGAGTCCAACACAAAGAAGCACTACTGCACTTAATGGTGAAGTAAGCACCTAAGTGTCATTGACTCCCAAACAACGAAATTGCCGCTGACATCCATCCACAAACGGCACTGCGAAGAAGATCAATCGCCAAAGCCAACACCGGATGAGGCGAAGTTGCGTTGAGTGGCGCCACACGCCACGTCCCATTTGGAGGCGGCAGTGAGGAAAGGTTGTTGTAGTGTGGCGCAGTTAAAAGAAGAAGAGCACCAATGCTCCAATGAACTAACTCAGGCTAGGAGCATGACATCATGCACAGCTCGTTATTCACACAAACCTACTGTCTGTTTTGAGTGCAACTGCATCAGACGCACTGACACGGACCTCTCACTCCCGCTTTATTGCACCACGCGATGTGGTCCAGTGGTCATGGTCTAGCATTAGGGCTCAGTGTTCCCTCCAGTGTGCAAGACAACCAGATATGTTGTCTTTAGCGGCACTTTCCTGCGCTTCGTCCAAAATATCACCAAGTCCACTATTATGTATCCGTTGGACAGAAATAACCAAATGTGCTGGTCCTCAGTGTGTGGTGGTGGAATTGATAAATTACGATTACACAAGCTTCGGCAAACTCAGAGAGGACGTGTTTCACTTGTCGCCTCCATTCGCAGCCGCACACACCATTGAACTTGCGAATTGTGGAAACGTGTGTGAGGCGTTTGAACTGATTTTTGTTGTTTGTGTGCAAGCGAGACATGTTAGCTAGTAAGGGTGACACATTGCATTGAGTGACTGACTGTGCAGCATCGCGGGTGGGAGTGGAGGCGTTGCGTTCACGCTGGGAATGCGAACGGTCTCCAACCTGTGGGCAAACACCCAAACATAGAGTTGAGGACAAACGATGGTGTGAGGCATTGCATTTGTGCAATGTCTGATTACAGAGTGGAAGGGTGATCCATGAACTCACATATTGAGCCCGTACGTGCAGCTGAATGAAAAGCGAAGTGAGAAAGTGTTTGCGGGCAGTGATGTCTCGGTATTAGTTCGCAAACAACAAAATGGTGTGTGTTGGTGGCATTTGGTTTACATTGGGCTCGAAAGATTTGCATGTGTGGAACCGTTGACATTCTCATCCATGTGAGAACGTGTTGCGAGCATCACTGTGGGTGTTGCAAAGTAATCACTAGTAAGAGCAACCAACGATAGCTCAGCAGTTTCGAACGCATAATCACTGCAAAAGTGGCATGGTGACAGTGAAGACAGTCACACGTCACAGTTGGCCTAATCTCCATCCCATAGCCAGCTCCTTCTATGTTGCATGGTCTTCGACATTAGGTGACATTTCTAGTGAGCTTCGAGGTCGTCGATGCCAAGCTCTTCCATGCCAAAGTATTGCAGTTGGTAGTCTGCTGTGTTTGTGGTGATGTTTGCGAGAAAACCGCTGTCATACAGGTGGCAACTTCGGGGAAAATACAAAGCTCAGAAACGGAGAGCCTTCGTTCCGTATCATTTCAAACGATCACGCGTTAGTAACGTTGGTGGCATTTGGTGATTTAGTCGAGAGCATTTTATGTTAAGGGGTAATTCGAAGGACTTTAAGCGCAATTCGTGCCTACTGACCCCCCAACTTGGGTGTCGATTTCCAAGGCAAACCGCTTGTAGTGCCATTTACTCAATGTGGGAGCATTACGTGCACTTGAGGATTAAGGGATGAATGCTCACACGCTCCCTCCAAAGCGCCATTGCGATAGCATGCAGATGGCTCACGAAGTCCGATCTTCCACATTCACGTCTAGGCGCCGTACTCACTTCGTGAAACGGGAAAGTAGCTAATGTTCACGAGTGCGTGAAGACTTGGAGGTTCATGACAGATGGCTTAGTTTCGGCTCGTAGATCTGCATGCGAGCGACCATTGGTGCTCTCATCCCCATGACGCTGTTTCCCTGCAAGCATCACTGTGGATGATTCAAAACACTTGCCAGCTGAAAGGAAGCAACTATAACTCAATGAAGTTGGACCGTGTAACCTGCAAATATCGCATGGTGGTAGTGGCCACAGAGGAGTGGAAGGAGGTTGCGGTGAGTGAGAGATTCATTCAGGCAACAGTGGAGTATGGCCAGCTACGTTGTGCAAGGTGGTGTGTGACAAAGTGAAGTGAGCACTCAGCCAAGCCTGATAAGTGCATGGCATAAGGTGGTAATCTATTTCAAATGTCTTGGGCAGTTGCAGGTAAAGGTAATACTGGCCACACATTTCAAGCTGCTGGAAAACAAATCGGAAGACATCACTAAGTAAGTGCAAACGATGACAAAGTAAACGAATTAGCAGCGCGGTACAACAATCTCATTTGTTAAAGTCCTCTTTCCCTCTTCGTCAATGATTCTCATTGAAGTGGTTCGAATCGGCCAAGGTCTCCTAAGCCTCAGCTCAAATTCACGAATTGCCGGTTGGCACTGCCTTTAACAATGCACCTGAGATTCCAAATTTGTAGTTCACCGTTAATTTATTGGCACTGAATGAAGCAGTATGCAGCTCAGATAAGTGGTTAGAATGCATTGTACAATCTGCTTAAGTTTGAGCAGTAGGGAGCAAGGCAGACGCTACCACATTTAGGTAGTTGCAATGAGTAGACTGGAGCACTGGCATAACTAGCACTAGACTTCCTTCAGCATAGGCTCAATTATTATTGTGTGCGGAACAAAAGCGTGCATGCATCAGTCGTTGACTGAAGTGGATCCAGCCAGCTTATTGACCCCACCATCAAGTTGCCACCATTGCACGCAGCGAATTCAGAGCTGCAAGAAACTGGCAGAAAAGCCATTCAACAATGACGACTTTTCTTCTGTGGCAGCAGGTTTACCGCCATGCATGTATAACAAAACGACTAGACTCGGTCGCTAAGATGATTTGAGCTGAGGCTTCCACCTCGCCATTAATTTGCACAAGGATATGAGGAGAAAGATTGGGAAGTCCAAGTGTGAGAGTTGGTCGAGTGTTCCCATCGCGCCACTTCAGGCGGATCCAATCAGCCCTACGCCAGTGCATGCCAAACTCCACTTTCGCACATACGTGTGAATTGGAAGCCGTAAGGAATTGCAAGACAGTAATTCAATCAATGGAGGTTTCTCCTCAGTAGCAGTGCTTTGGTTGATGTGCTTGAATAACTTTGTGTGAGAGCACGGTGCGATCAGATGTTGGAAAAGAGGTCAGCAAGAGCCACTCACACTAGCTGCACCTTGGCAGACACGCTGTGGCACCACCACTATCACCACAGCCATAAAGATGCCTTCTCAGTGCGAAAAGCCTATCTACCTATCTGTGTCGCAGCTTAGATTAGTGGATGGAAGAAATGTGCAGGGCCATTCATAGCCGAGCAGTAGGCAGCGAGGCAGCTGCAGCCACATTGTGGTATTTTAAACTGCCACGTTTTGAAACGAGAGGAATGAAGTGGTGTGCTCACGAAACATCATTACTTGACAGCCAGAGCCTCTCCATCTTCACCCGTTGGTAATGTAGTTGAAGCCACAGGTGGTCTTGGACCCATCCATTGATGAGCGAATGAAGGCCATCAAACCGCGTTGAGCTGTATTTGTGGGAGGGAGAGAAATTGTTGCGGTTAGTAAAGGAGTTGGAGGAATCTTTGATGCTACGCGGAGCCTAGAGGGATTGGTTGACTACTGGATGAGTAGATGGCTGACGCATTGTGACGCACATGAGGAGGACCATCATGACGAAGTGAAGATTTACCAACTGCCGTTTATACGGTGGGTTGACTATTCAAAAGGACGTAGGCATTCCAGATGCTGCCTAAAGGCGAAAAGGAGAAGGTGAAACAACAAATCCAACCTCCGATTCTTCTTCGTTTGCAGCAACTTGGAAGGTGCTGATGCAGCTTTGACGACCAAATACACCTTCTACTGCCAAACCAAACGATTGTGAGACTTGCACTAACCACATAAGCTCCTGTTAGCTACTCACAATTAACCTACCTTTTATAACCCTGAACATTATGACGTTTTCTACAAATACAACTCTTCTACTGCAACGACATATTTACAGCGACGTCGTACTTCGTTTATCTGTGTTCACTTAAATTCGCAAGTGGCATGGTCTTTGCACCTTACCATTAGCCTCCCGGCCTGCCTCAGCGTTAGTAAGTAGTGCATTCACTCACCGCCACTGTGCGGCTACAACCTAGGGCGATGGCTCGGAGAGAAGCCGCACTGTACTGCTTCGAAGGGTTAAAAATAATAGACTGAAGCGTCTACTTGTGGACAGATGGGCCAATTTCCACGAGAGCTGGTGTGTTTGCGAGACAAACAGCGCCAAGCGCGGTGACAGAATTAAGGGAGAGGAAAGGGGCTTGGCAGACCAAGAGGAACAACTACGCTCCATTTCGTTGCATTGCCACAGTACTGATAATAAATGAATGCATTGCGATTAATTGCCCCACTGGAAGCGTTTCCCGAAAAAACAATCCAATTGAAGTCGCGTTTGTGCTCGAAATAAGAGAGTTAGTGCTAATTACATTAGAGGATGGAGAAGAACTTGTGTAACAAGAGCTAAGTGTACTGAGTCCTACCGAGCCAAAGAATTATCCGTGTTGGACAGCTTTTATGGTGTCTGAAGAGACTAGGATGGAGAGAGTGCCTTGGAAACGTCACTAGGCGGTGCTCAATTCGCTCTTAAGAGAAGCGATGAAACAACCTGCCAAACCTACAGCACTTACCGCCTCTCGTTTGCATAGTACACCCACAGGAAACATCGTCGATCATGAAACAATGCTGTCTGTCAAATGGTGCTCTTTGTGCCAGGGACAAAGTTCAACTTCGACTTTTGATCAAGGGATTGTTGAATGGGTTGATACGACTAATCCACTGTCACTTAAAATGCAACTAGCATCCTTCGGTGGACTGTTTGTATGCGAAAGGATATTAGTGCTGTTGGTTTGGCGGAATGCCATCACAATGGGCTTTCACAGTCGTGAATGCTTCAGTGGAAGCAGGAAGGCGAAGTGATTGGATGGACTTGGCTGCAATGGCGTTGGTAGGTAGAGGATTGCCTACCCGAAGCAAATATGGTAGAGGATTGCCTACCCGAAGCAAATAAGGCTCTTTGCATGCGGCAATTGGAGCCACCATTGATCAATTGAAGTTTGGCATCTGATAGGGTTGTTTATGGACATGAAGTAACTTTGCTTCCACCGCGTCATCATGCGGACTAGGGCTACTGGGAAAGATGTGGTTCCTTTCCAGATCCAATCAACCGTTGCTACTCACTTGCCATGCAAAAACCAAATCGAAGATGAGTGCATGGGACGATAGGCGGAGTTCCAGCGAGCAGGCACGCCATTCTTCCACTACTTTACGCGTGCGAGAAACAGACAAACAGACAAACCGGAGCTGAGATGGACGGAAGCACAGGCTCTGCATTTTGGCCAAACTCGGGTCCACCCACGAAGACAGTCTAATGGAAGTGGATGCCGTTCTCAGTAGTAGGCGGTATGTCATTTTGACTTTGCCCTTTCATTTGCAACTGCCTCCACCCACCATAACCTCCACCTTGAAATTGCGCATTTCGTAATGCTTAGGTGAATGAATAGGACTCTCACCTCACCCCACAGCAAACTCTCCTCGATTCGCCACCTCCAGTTCCTTGAAGTAGTGAAAGAGAACAGTGCAGTGAGCAAAGCCTTGACATTCATGTCCGCAATCTGCACTGATCAGGCCTGACTTGGGAAACATGTGAGCGAAATGAGTTTTGAGGGAGGAGTAGATTGCAGAAGAGAAGAGGTACGAAGGGATATGTCCTCAGGCATGGTGTCACTTCATTTAAAGGGCTCGCATAGGCGCCGAAGCGAACTGACAAAGCAGGTGTTTGCCTGCCTCCTGACCGACATTCACTTCTGCTGTTTCGTGCAGAGCACTCATGCGGCTCGCATAAGTAGCTGAAGTAGATTTCAACAGCTACTCATCCTTGAGCAGTAGGGATGCACGTGGTCACTACCACAGTCTAGTCATTGCAATGCGTAGGCTGTTGTACACACACACGCACACACGCGCCAGTTGTTGGATTGAGCGGGTGAATTGAGTTGTCAGACAACCCAATCTACTGGGGTGTATAGCTGTAAATGTGCATTTGTGCGATCGAGCAACGTCTGTCGTAGAGTGGAGTTCGATGGAGCCGCGATGCACAAAGCGTTCGCATAAGCACAGTAGGAGAACAACTGCGTGGCCACGCATGGGTGTGGTCACTGGGAGGAAGTGCATGCGACAAGTGCTTGGACAAGACCAGCACAAGAGGCAGCTAAGTGACGCAGACTGCTAGCGGACAAAACTGCGTCCATCGCATAGCAGTACAACCCACCTGAACAGCCTGGCTTACTTGTGCTGCCACATGCAACATCAGTGTGTAGTGAAGAGGCACGAGCAGCCTCACGTGGCCAAAGTGACAAGGCGACGAGATTCGGTCGTGAAGCTGAGCTGATTCAGAGCTCCATTTTGCCACAGAAGCAAAGTGTGGGGAATAGCGCAGAGTAGGATGGGTGTGCGAGTTGAGCGTATTTGTCCAATGCCCTCTTTCAGGTGGTTCCATTCAGCCTTGTTACCGTGCATGACAGCACACCATTTCTTACGCGTGTGTGAAATGAAAGCTGCACACTACCAGAGCGATCATTTAATCGATGAGATTTCTCTCCAGTGGCGGCAAGTTGACTGCTGTGCTTGAATGATTTGTGCAAGATCTGAGCGCGATCACATGCTGGAAAGGAGGTCAGCACGAGCCACTCACACTGGCTGCAACGTGACAAGTACGCTGTGAAGTCGTCGTTTTAGCATGAGTGGAGCTGTCCAGATTCGTTTACTGTCCTGCATCGGACGATAAGGTTTGATCTGTAGAGGCTGGGCTTGATTTCACTGTACGGTCAGCAATGCTCAATACATGGTAGATGGCAATTTGACTGATATGTGTCTCCGTCGACAGGAAAGGTGGTGTTTCCTCCTTCTCTATGCAACACTTCAGTAGGTCTGCTTCGAGTTTATTTGTTTGTTTCTTTTGCTTTATAAATGCCTTACGCACCTCCATTTAACATTGTCATCTGTCAAGCATAAATCGTCGATTGCATTGCACAGAGCAGTCAAATAATGATGTCTTGTCAGGTCCTCTGTCACTTTTGCTTTAAAGGGCCTTCCCGTAGATCCCATTAGTGTTAGAAGATTTCGCCTCTAATTTCCGTCGCATTTTGATCCAAATTAACCATTTTGTTGGTATTTCATGACAGCAAGTCTTCTTCACTTCAGCGTTCCTCTAGACCTCGACTAGCTCTCGGTCCTTCATTCTTTGACAAAGTGCCAGTTCAATTTCAGCTGACCAAATTGCAGGAAGGAGCGTGTGAAAGAGGAAGGGAAGAAGGTGCCAAATGTCTCCAAGCATTGCTAAGCAGCTATTGCTACCATGACAAGCCTGACACTGACGACTGAGGCGTTGATAATAGCAGAGATGAAGTTGTCATTGAAGACACGCATTTGGCACTGTCACTGTAGTCGTCTCCTTGTGTCAGATGATGTCTGAAGGGTACAACTTGCATTTGAAGTGGTCCTTTAACCACCTCTTCTTCAAATCTGGCAAATCTCCCTTTTGCCAAGGTCAGTGTTTCACATTCCTTTGCCGACTGAGTCAGCGACTAGTCACAAAGGCATGGAAACAGCGCAGTGTATTGGTGGTGTAGAATTCGGCTTAGAGGGCTACTATTAGTTGCTGTGGAAAATTCATGCGAATGCATTGGGATCTCGTTTCCATACACGGCATGGGATCCTTTCTCAGGTCGCTGAAACCCACTTAGATAACAATGATCAGTGAAACGGTGACCCACTTAATCATTCATTCAATGATTTGCACCCAATACTTGCACCTTTATCTTATCCTATCACTTGAGCTGTTTTTGCAGTGAAATGCATGGTGTAGAGCGAGGGTCAAGCCATGAGGGAGTGGTGGACACTACTCGCCTTCCTGGAGTAGGGAGAGCTGAACGTTAGAATGCAATGTATGCCAGCATCTCGATGCTCGGCGATGTGATTGATGGTGAGGCAAATGAATTAGGTGTACATGGATCTCGGTTGGGAACGATAAAGGCGGAAGCGGAAGTAGGAGTCGGTTGTGTCTGCATGTACACATATCCATTTATGTCTACGGGATTGACAGGAGAGTAACTGGGTGAGAAGAGGAAAGAAAGTACCCTGTTGCACCGTGAGACGGCCAGGAGATACACAAGTGTGTGTGTATTCACTGGGACCACACGGTCAACTAGGGCAGTAATTAGTAAATCCTTAAGCTCTCTTCATGTAAGGTGGTTTGCAAAAGAATGTCAAGCATTCAGAAAACACTTCCTAATTCCTACGTTATCTTCCTACCCATCTATTCATCCATGCATCATCATCAGCACCTTATTAGGCAATCAGTAAAGCAATCCCCAGTTCTGCTTCATCCACTCTTTTTCACCAGAGCACACCATAAAAGTCAACCACTGAACACTGAAATAATGCTATTGCAAGATGTGGAAGGCAGAGAAATACATTACAGGAGAGTAGGCAAGATCGCATGCACTCCTTCCGTAGAAAGAAAACACCCAGTTATTGAAGTGATCAAACAGCATCCGCACCCAAATTCCGCTGGAGGACGAGCAACGAAGGCAGATAGAATTAATTCCCCTCCTCATGACTATTGAACAGTGTACTTCAGCGCGAATCTGCGCCCTGCGTAATGTACTTCAGCGCGAATCTGCGCCCTGCGTACCAATCTCCCTTCACATCGCAAACACAATGGCATCGAAGGAAGCAGCGACGTCCTAGAGCGACCGTGACTCACGCCAACAATCTACAAAAAGACAAACTTCCGTCAACTCACAGCTTCAAGTGCACACTTCTGACCAGACAATTAGCCCCTGAAATGAGTACCAGTCACAAATCTACAACCGCACTCAACCACCACCACCACCACCTGAGATGAAGTTGTCATTGAAGACACGCATTTGGCACTGTCACTGTAGTCGTCTCCTTGTGTCAGATGATGTCTGAAGGGTACAACTTGCATTTGAAGTGGTCCTTTAACCACCTCTTCTTCAAATCTGGCAAATCTCCCTTTTGCCAAGGTCAGTGTTTCACATTCCTTTGCCGACTGAGTCAGCGACTAGTCACAAAGGCATGGAAACAGCGCAGTGTATTGGTGGTGTAGAATTCGGCTTAGAGGGCTACTATTAGTTGCTGTGGAAAATTCATGCGAATGCATTGGGATCTCGTTTCCATACACGGCATGGGATCCTTTCTCAGGTCGCTGAAACCCACTTAGATAACAATGATCAGTGAAACGGTGACCCACTTAATCATTCATTCAATGATTTGCACCCAATACTTGCACCTTTATCTTATCCTATCACTTGAGCTGTTTTTGCAGTGAAATGCATGGTGTAGAGCGAGGGTCAAGCCATGAGGGAGTGGTGGACACTACTCGCCTTCCTGGAGTAGGGAGAGCTGAACGTTAGAATGCAATGTATGCCAGCATCTCGATGCTCGGCGATGTGATTGATGGTGAGGCAAATGAATTAGGTGTACATGGATCTCGGTTGGGAACGATAAAGGCGGAAGCGGAAGTAGGAGTCGGTTGTGTCTGCATGTACACATATCCATTTATGTCTACGGGATTGACAGGAGAGTAACTGGGTGAGAAGAGGAAAGAAAGAACCCTGTTGCACCGTGAGTCGGCCAGGAGATAGACAAGTGTGTGTGTATGCACTGGGACCACACGGTCAACTGCGGCAGTAATTAGTAAATCCTTAAGCTTACTTCATGTAAGGTGGTTTGCAAAAGAATGCCAAGCATTCAGAAAACACTTCCTACTTCATATGCTATCTTCCTAAACATCTACGCATGCATTGCAAAACGCTTGTCAGTAAATGGAGAGGGGTTTGTTTTATGCCGCAAAGAAGTGTGAAAATAGAAGGAGTTGACCTTAGGGACTCGCCTTTCTCCCTCTAAGTGTGCCACTACTTTCGTTATGGTCTTCAGGCAATAAAAAATGGTAAACTGAATATAAGTTTTGCTTATCGACGCAAAAAGTGGTGCTCTGTATTTGACGGCAAGAGTGAGGCAACTACAAGCATTAAGGCTAACCATGCCTCTTCGGTATGACATCCACCTCATTTTAGAGTTTCAAAGGTAATCCTCTCCAACAGGGTGAATACAAACTACCAACTTTTGCGTCTTAGAATCTTCGCATCTTTACTAACTGGAAGCACAGTGCCAAGGCTGTTCTTCTTTTTCTATGCCTATTTACGAGACAAAATATCCTCTTCTCGCAGAGAATGTTAGATGTGCTTCAACTTGCGCGAGGAGGTCTTTGCCCTCAAGCCCACTCCAAGTCCTTCTCCTCAAGCGCTTCGAATGCCAGAAGTCGCATAGTTCAAGTAAGTCTGCTTAGGCAAAGTAAACCCCTTGTTACAGGAAAAGGAAACAGGAGGAGGAGGAGACAAAAATATGGCTTTGTTTTCACTTCACAAAATAGTTCATTTTAATAGTTCCATTCATTAGTCCTAAAATAGCACATCCAGCAAGGTGGACAAAGGAATCAGCCAGTTTACAAGATGACCAAAGAAATCAAAACTTGAAGCAATATAAAAAGCAACGTGACACCGCGAACTATGATACTAAGAGAAGTCTTTTGCTTTTCAGGACATAGCATTACTGTTTTCGCATAAACGATGACGTCTGATGTTCCGAAAATCCCCTTCACAGATTGTGGGTTCTTTATTTTCGGCCTTATCAGGACGTGCTTTTGATGTCGTCACTTACAAGTATGGGCAATAATCAACCTTCCATCCGACACACCACACCCAAATCATGTTCTCATCTTCTCCTCCATAAGATGCTTGAGCAAATAAACAGCAAATTGCACACGGCTTTGAGCAAATAAACAGCAAATTGCACACGGCAGTGACAAAAGTGAAGAGAAATCAACCAATTCCTGGTAATAAGGAGACGTGGGTTATTAGCCTCGCCAATTTGAGTCTTGAACGCGATAATTTGGTACCAGGTCAAAAGGCTAGCTCTATATTGCATGCCTCCTCCTGTAACTTGCAGCACTTCCTTCTCTGTCCAGTCTACTGCTTAAGTGGCTGTCAAAGTTGGGAGAAATAACCTCGTAGATGAAAAAGCGTCGGGACTTCGCCTTTTTTCTCCTTCTATACCATTACTCCCGCCATCACACGAGTTTTTCTCGAGGAGTAATTTTGCACTCAATTGAACATTTGAATGCTCTGACCTACTGACCTCTGCCGGCAGAGTTGGTTGTTTCCAAAGTGTGCTCATGGAGACAAAAAGGTTAACGGTGCCATCAGAGGTGCAAAAACATGTCTGCACGTGGCGGTCAGTCCGTCGACAGATCCCATTGAGCGGGAAGTAATCAAACACTCCCAGAAATTCATTGCCGTCCATTAACGCAATGTATGTAGACCCATTTGTTCACCCTGCCCAACATATTACTGGCAGCTTTTCTTAAAAGCCAGTCCATACTTGCCCCAAACAAAGGATATTTACGACTTCATCGCAAGAGAGGATGGAGCGTCGACCCTCATGAAGGCACGATGCGTGTGACTTGTGTTACTAAGCCACTTTCTGGCCTGACGTAACGAGTGGTGGCGCAAAGTTCTACAACCTCCAGCTCAAATCGAGTTGCTGCACAGATTTGGTGTGATCTCCGTGCAGCTTTGGCGACACTGAGGTCAGCACCACGCGTAAGACAGAGGGCCTTGAATCACGTCTCCACATTCGGCACCTAGGTTAAACCAACGTCGCATCGTGAGCTAGAATTTAGCGTGTCCTTACAGCAACAGAAGAAGAGGAGGCTGCTTTTCCCTCCGACTTACACCTATGCTCTGTGGTGCATTTCAACACGATTGCCACTTCAGGAGTCATTCCAGATTGCTCCAGGTTGTTGCACCCAGCTGTGCCGAACACTGTAATCGAGTACAATCCTGCTCACAAAAATATGCACTCATCGCTGTGTCCAAACGGCACATTATTCCTCGTCGTCAACTGCAGTTGGCGAGAAGAAGTTATCAGTGGCAATTATTTGAAACTGCTGAAGCGCCAGCTCTTTGTACTCATCCAAGCACTAGCTACCCTGCTTTGTTACTGCGATCTCATGGAAAGAGAATGCTGCCATGCAAAGTTGTGAAGCACTTTAATTCAATTCACTTACGGCTCTTTCGGCTTCCTCTTCATAACTATTCGTCGCCCTTCCTCCACTTAACCCGTATACACACAGTGGAAAGCGAACCAGTGCATTGTTTGGCACAGCTCTGTGGCGTTTGTAAATTGAAGCGATGTGGAAGATAACAAAAGAAGAGAAACCAACCGAAAGGGATTGATGAAAGACAAGACGCAATAAAAGCACTGCAGCTTTGAGTAACAAGATTTTGAAATGGAAAGGTAGGCGCAGAGACCACGTCCCACGCCAAGCGCTGTGTAATGGATGCACTTCTGCTTATTCGCCTTTTTGAATTGCGGCCTTCTTGGGGGAATCGGGATAAAATCACTTGCGTCTCCTACGAGTTGGTCCGATGCATAGCATTCTAGTGGCTGGGTTCGCCGTGCGAAACAACACACAACTACCAAGTTGTTTGCTCTTTCGCTCACTTTAACGACGTCAAGGCAAAATTTAGACCATTTATTAATGCAGCGAGTAACTTGCTCAAGTGAGATGCGTGGTGGTGAAATGGCGAAGCGGAAAGGTGTTGGCGTGAGATGAGGTGGGTTTTCCTCTCATTGAACTAAACATTATTAAAACAAGCACTTTTATGAATGGGACGAGGAAGGAAACTTCTGCAGCATAATAATGCGACAATCTGTGAAGCCAAATGATCATGTTGTTCGATGCTAAGTAGCTGCAATACTTTGTTTGTTCCGACTGTTGGTTTCGGGTGGGCTGGCCCCCAGGCCATGTCAGCAGCCCCGTTCCTCTGTTTACTGGAGGCATGTATTCTGCTCCACTATGATGACTTCTTTCGTCTTCAGGGAAGTCTCGTGGCGCTACAGCAGTTCTTTGGTCTTTCAGTGGCATCACTGCTATCCCCATCTAACAGGTTGACTTTTGAATTGGACCCCTTTCATGTCAGAAACACCACAATCTGCCCAACCACCTGTTTCATGTTCGACTTCCTTTTCACGACTGAAGCAGTGCTTCGGTGAAATGGCTAACTGATGGGAAAAGCCGAGTGTCTAGAGCAAACGCTGCAAAAGTAGGTTTTCAGGCAACAGCAAATACTAGCAGGGTGACGACATGAATACTTATCCGAGACCCCTGGGCCAACAAAGACACTTTGCACAGTGAGGGTAGGCTGACGTTGAGCTGAGGACTTGCAGATGGTCAACTGCCACTGGGCTCGGTGTTAGCGATAGTGATAGAGTTGTGCATTCACCTGCGAGTGTGCTTTGCCACAAACATGTCACAGGCCAGTAAGAGAAAATTGTAGGAGAAACTGCATCACTGCATCAACTCATCGGTTAAACATGGGAGAGCTCCTTTGTTATTCCTAGCACAAGATCTCAATTCTTTGCCCCTTTTTATTATCAAATGTCTTCCAGCTTCATTGTGGTATGCAAAAGCGCACGAGAGTGCAGTTGGTCAAATTAGGGAGAGAAGTTAACCTTGCAAATACGACTTTGTAGTTTCGTGAGATTCATTATTGCAGTGCAGCACAATGCTGCGCGGAGGCATTAAGAAGCGCCCACCTGAAATTGAACTAACAGCGCGAATGCGGCCACTTAGTCCACTTTGCTGCCTAGAACTTTGCCCTGGGCAACGCATTCTGGTCCTCGTCTCCCTATCCCTTTCCGCACCCCCTCCACTTCTCCCTACCTCTCCTTCCCACTACTGCTCTCTGGTTCCCAAGGGGCAAGTTCCGATCGTTTCTAGAAAGACACTGCACCTTATTTGGCAGCCGACAGCTAACAGTCCCTGCATATCGGTCTCTGGCGCCCAGCTGCACGTGTTTTGAATGAATAGCAGCATGCCGCTCGGCACTACCTGATCGTATCTTACACTTGGTGTGAGCACACACGCCCTCTCGGGGTGGTACGGCTTTCACTTATTTTCCCTCCTTCTTTACCTCGCATTCGAAACTAACGTGCGAATGTAACTGGTTGAATGCAAGAAGTGCACCACTTGAACAACCGTGCAACGTTGTGACATCCGGCGCAAGTTCTTGGTGCATATTGTCAGAGTGCGACTCCCTTCGTGCGTCTGATTGAACACTTCGGCTAAAGTAAGCACAAACCCATCATGGAGCTGGACAGGAAAATATGAAACTAATGCTGTGAATGCCTTCAAGGAAAGTGCTTTAACCCGCCACACGTGAAAATTGCAACCATAATGAGAATTCGTCCACCAGTTCCAGAGCTGTCTAATGAGGGATTCAACAAAACGTGCTCCTGCTGACACGCTGGAGGGCAGACGGCGCCTGATTCGTGGGATGCAAACCAACATATACGGATAAAAATGGCGTTAAGTCAATTCGATTCGTATGGATTACGAAAGAGCGTGATGGAGGCGAAGTAGCTGTCGTTGCACCAATCACCTAACCTCATATCGCCCCAACGATTTTTAGCAAAATGCTCCGTTCGCATGAGATTACGTCAAGATCTACTAATCAAAGATGTCAATGCAGCTTATCCCACATTAGAACCTTCGTTTGGTGCTTCGGATCGTGCTTTCAAGGCGTGGGGAGCTGCACAAATAGGGCTTATTCTCCCCATCAGAAAAGCGACTGCTCGTCGCATGCAAAAGTTTCATCGAGGGTTGCTGGGTGCATTCCGCGAAAGAACCTAATGGCATCAAGGACGATAAGTGGGTCTCATTGTCCCAATCAGCATTTTGTTAATCAACGTGAAAAGCGGTGAGGTACTTCCAGATGAAGAACGCATTTGAATGGCATTTCCTCGAATAGCGAAATTATGCCTCAGGATTCCACGGTGTCTGTAATGTTTGCGACAGAGAGAGAATGCTCTTCCCACACGTGTAGTGCTGATGACGAGGGTCCACAGCAGCTCTCGAATGGTTGGAGTAGAGCTTCAAGTAAACGTACTTGTAGACTTGAGTAGATGCTCCACCCACCGGTAACAAGAGACCCATAGGTTGGTTCAGCATTCAACACTGCCAGGTGTAAGCATCTGCAGCCAGGTGACGGAGTGGTTAAAAAGAGTCGTCTTTGAGATGAACTGCAAGCGTCGCTGCGAATGAGGTGATCGAGAAGCTTCTCCTCATTGTAGTATCGACACTCTTCATTTCATGCTGCATCGTTGTGCACACAATGCAATGTGGATGAGGGAAGAGCGATGAATGTGACCGTGTGATCGAAAACTGCCTTCTTTACGAGAGGAATCGCCCAAGTTGTGCTTTGCCCTGCGCAGTAGTCGCACCTTGGCACTGGGGCATTTGGAGGTGTGGCAGAAAATGGAGAATCATTGTCAGAAGTGGTTTGGACTAGTGATTGGTCTGTTGATGGTGAATGGACCACAGGTGGGTGCAGCGGGAACTCTCAGTTTCCTGTGCCCATGGGGAAGTGGACGTCACCAGTCTTCTTATTCAAAGATATTTGCATTCTTTTTATCGCTTGGTAAACATCACTACAGCCTTGTGAGAGGTTTGGTGACAAAAATCACGTTGCTTCTGCACTTGTCCCGACTCAGTCAAGCTGCTTTGGCGCCTTGCACCTTTCTATCTGCTTAGTACAGCTGTGCCTACCAGACAGAACCACATCTGATCAAAAGTACTGCTCCAAAATGCGCGTTAATTGCAACAACCTGCATGTCGCTCTGTCCTGCATGCAATCCCTTCTCCCATTCGCATTCGACTTCATACCGACCCTCAAATAAGGGTTCGATTTCTTTTGCACTGTGGCGAGTGAACGGTTCTTGGTTGGCAGCCTTTCTCACTTAATTTACCCTTTACAAATACAAAGCGAAAGCTTCAGCGAGTAAAGCATGCCTGAGTGGATTATTTGGAAATCAGCACTGCTTCGCTCCACACGTTGATCATTCAACCAGTCAGTCGGTCCTCCATTTAGCCACAAAGCGATGGCATGTGCGCGATGAACCTGTACCTGTACCTGATTCGTGATGCATCCTTCTGTGTGGCGCTTTTCGCCACTTCTGTTTCTACAGCGCTGTAACCCAAGTGCCACACAGAGGTTCTGTCGCTTCGAGTTTCCGATAAAATGGCTCCTTTGTACACCTGACTCGGGCATATTTATTGATTGCGAAGCCCATGGAGGGCAAAAGCGTTGCAATCTCCGACATGTTAGCGTCACCTTGCATGTGAAAAGCGACTCGAAATTCCTCCCTGCTCACCTAAGAAATCAAGTGAGTGTTGTAGAGCTGCTTCGTTTTCCCTTAGAAGTACTTCAGATGGGTACACACAGATGAGCGAAGCATCAGCTGGCAGCAGCTATGGTGTTTGTAGCAGACGGGTTGTCTAGGAGGGAAGCGTGATGAAATTCACGATTGGCAAGGGCAGTTCGATTGCGAACAAATGACAAGGGCATAAGTGGTTTGTGCAGGCCTCAGTATCATTAAGTGACCCAACGGATTCGTTAAAGGCGCATTGGGACCTTCTGAGGATCCATTTGAATGGTGGCACAAGTAGTGAATTGATTTCGATAGCGTTTTCTATTCGAGCTTGAAATGGCAACGGGAAAGATCTCGTTGCCATGAGCAGTCAGTCCACTATCAAGAATGCTGCGCATGCCCATCCTCGAGGAATGAGCCGCCCACGAGGGATGTCTTGCTCACCCAGTAATCGTCGAATCTCTTTGAACGCCGCGTAACATCGAGGCTCACCTTACCACTCCTTGATTATCTACTAGCCCACTGAATGCAGCAGTGATCCCTCACTCGGAAATGCTCCATTCGCTTCTTCCATTTTGTGGCCAGATAACGTAATTAAGCGTGGGAATATGGGATTCATCAGCCTGTCATCAAAATGAGCCAACTCGAA